>BGPR01042613.1:0-13204 GCA_013235015.1 Araneus ventricosus
AGGCTTCTTCCTTCAACAGTTCCTCAATCTGCATAAGCCAGATCTGAGTACCAGGTGTCTTTCTAAAGAAATTGTTAATCTCCTGCTTTTAATTCTAAGTTCATATTTTTTTCCTTTCCTTTTACCTTTATCCAAACTTACAATGCGATATGTTTCTGAATATTTTCAACCCTAAGACATATTCCTTTTTCCATTATTGACTTTACTGCCTTTGACTACTTTAGTTGTATGGTTTGTTCAATGCCTGGGAACATGCTTTAATCTTTAGATTTGTGGAATGCCATTTGAAAGTTTACAGTTACTTCAATAACGGCCATTTTTACAAACGTCTTATTTTATGACACAAGACATTTTTTTGCAGGCCTGTTTGCGTAAATATTTACCACTTGGGATTTCTCATTATTTAAGGGTCTTCCAGGTCATTGAATTTGCCCATAACTTTCATTTGGGCAAATATCTGTCATTTAAAAATATTATTAGTTTGTTTTCTGCGTATTACGAGGTCATAATTCACAGAAAAACCTCACTGGCAAGCACATTTTTGCTTCACTGAATACACTGCATATCATGGTTTTCTATTTACCACATTTGAATGATTATTGCATATGCCATCCCGAAACTGTCATCTTGCAATAATTTGTTTGATTTCTATGTTGCTACTGTCAACGAACTTTTTAGAACGAGAATTTATGGGCCCTACTACTGCAAATATTTATCATGTCGAATTTCTCAATACCAAAGTTTCTTCCATGTCATTGAGTAAGACCACAATGCTTGTGGATATAAAATTTATCAATTTTAAAATACTATAATTTATTTCTCTGTGCGCTACAAGGGTACAAATCATGACAAAACTTCATTCGCAAACAAATTTTCGTTTCACTGCGCCACACATTATAACTTTTTCCATTCATAAAACTTGACTGATTATAGCATGCATAGTCCAGGAAGTTCTGTTTCGCAATAACTTGATAGATTACTGTGTTGCTGCTGTCTACAAGGTTCTCGTGCCAGAGTTTATGGACGATTGAAATCCTCCCCAAGCTGGACAGCAGAATTTTGGCAACTCCATGCTTTGAATACTGGCGGCTGACCACGTGGTGCTCAAATTACGGGTCATTACACACATTTTAAATTGGCGTCTCATCCCACATATCGTCTGGTGGAAACGGATATTTCTTGTGATGTTGACGACAGAAATTGAAATGAAGAATAAAAAAGTTGGTGAGGGATATCTATGAAAGATATCCTAGTGGTCCACCACCGCCGAAATTCTTTTTCAATAGTAAGTGACTGCGGAAGGGAAGACGCCCGATATTTTTCAAGGGGTGAGGGAAAAAAATCAAAACCAGGAAGAATAGCGGACAAAGAAAAGAAGAATGGGATATATTTTTATGGAGTGAAATGTTGCCAACCGAAGTGAAGAAAAAATATAATGTCAGTAACAGATTTCATCTTGGTCATTTTTTAGTAGCGCTACCAGACGATGGGGACATCTTTCTCCTGATTTTAAAATTGATGGCTTTTTCGATGGGGTGAGCGAGAAGAACCACCCAGTCTCTCTTTTTCTCCTTTTTTTCATTCTTTGCTTGAAAGTTTTCCTCTTTTTGCCTTTTTACAGAGTTCGAATCATCCCCGAGTTACATGTGTAGGGCTTTTCCAAGATTGATTTCGATTTTCTAAAGTTTAGCAAGAAATAAGATACACGAAGCAATATATATCTACTCTATAGCAAATCTAACGATTTTATTCATGTTTGTGTAGTATTTTATACAGTACATCCGATATTTAGACAAATAGTTGTTCTATACACTGTATGAAAATGAAATCAAAAGATTTGGTTTTTTGAAAGTAAAATAATGAAAACATCCTGTCCATTTCAAAAATCTAAGATGAATTTTTTAAATCACATCCTATAAGCACAATTTAGTCGTGATAACCTAAGATATGAGATAATAAACACTTTTCAAACCAAACTGTTCATAATTTCTTACCAAATTTCCACACCAAAATGTATTACTTTTTCGCCTTTGTGGGAAATTTTTATTTTCATGAGGCTTAATCCCTTGCCCACCTATTTTATTTAACCTCATAATGAGATGACACCACCCATGTGGGATATTTTTTATTATTTCAATCTATTTAAGATGGTAAAGGATACTTGAGATATTTAAGCTTGTCCAAGTGATTTTTGTATTTAAAATTAATTTTTACGTTGACTTAATTACGGATTTAAATAGCAAAAATTCTGTAATTCGATGCACGCGTCAGCACGATGTTGTAAGCGAAGGGGTTAAGCAAATAATTGCTCCATACCAGCGGCGACTAGTGAACATAGTTGCAGAACTGCGTGCAATTATTTCAAAAATTTATGTGTTCTTTTATAGCAAAATTTGCTACCCTTTCTTCTGCGTTATTTCAATAATCATATGGAATCAAAGATAGATAGTATAACCACAATTTGGTCGTAAAAACCTATTAACGCTCCACGAAATCTGAACTCGAGTCGAAAGCCAACTGATATCTTTCTCGCAGCAGCTCAGAATCTCTCGAAAAGTCTTATACTGCGCATGTCGAAATGATGTATAAATAGGGAAAAACGGTTTTATTGTTGCTGCAAAGCTAAGCAGCTGATCCCTAATCATAGCGAAATTACGCTAATAAGTAACTGCATGTTGCATTGGATGACACACTTGTTTTGGCGCCAAGATTTTGCGTAAAATTTTTGAAGAACATTTTACGCAGTGGCGAATCCAGTATTTGGCTCGGGGGAGGGGCTGAGGTCAGAAATTTTGTATCGTCGTGAAGAATATCAAACCTCATGGCTTATGTAAACCAAAACACTTTAACTTTACAGGATTTACTCACCTGGAAATTAGAATCGTAAAGAACAATACAATATTTTTGATAATTTAATAAAAAATACAATGAAATAATTAGCCAAAAAACATCTACGACTGCATCAACGCTACAAAAACGAGTGGAATGACTAGAAAAGTAAGAAAAGTTTCAAGTCTACCAAGCCAAAAACCAATGTTGTCACCTTTTAACTATTTTTTTAAAGGGAAATTAAGAACAAGCAGTTGTAGTGATCTTGAATAAGATCAAGAATTCTGACTTAGCTCTGGGGGGTTAAAGCCCCATAGCCCCCCTGGATCCGCCCCTGATTTTACGCAACACATTTTTTTTCCGCTTTTGGTGACTTCCATCCAGAAGAAATAAAGATGATCATCATTCAAACACTTTTTTCATGTTACCGTTTAAAAATCTTGTTCTTTTAATAGCACGAACTGAGAAAATTCGTATAGAGTTTTATTACCACGCATTATATTGTTTTTCTTCAAGATTACAGGCTTTTCCAACATGGTGCACATATTTACTAAGTTGGTGCACATATTTACTAACTAAGTTGTATAGTATAAAAAGAAATTTAATATGAAATTTAAGTAAAGCGAATTAAATATATTATGAATTTAAAAAAAATCCTTCAATACCATTTAGATCGGACAAACTCTAATAATGCATGCAGTTGCGAATGATGCTACAATAAACAGAAATCGGTATGAAACAAATTAGACGAAGTTTAAGAATTAATGAAAATCCAAGAAATTTAAAGTTCTAATGTATGAAGTAAATTACAATGTAACAGAAAAAAAATTATACCGAACAGCATAAGAATTATTCTTAATGTTACAAATAACAAATGCATGATGAACAATGGATTCCAAATTTGAATTCTTGAGTTACGCTGAACATGCATATCACATGAACATAGTATTGCCTGCTTCTGTTTCCTGATTCTTGAAATGTATCTCTGAGAGATTCGAGGTTTAGGGAATTTTAGCAACAAAGACTGTTATCCCCTAATTAAAAAAATATGTATTCCAAAATTAGTTTCAATCTGTTTAAAAATTAAGTAAAATTGTCATCAGCAGATGGACTAGAAAAATTGCCGATCCAGTTCTATCAAGAAAAAAAATGGCGTCATCCTAGAAGGGCAACCATATTCTTTTGTAATGTGGTAATGTGTAAATGTGGTATATAGAAGTGAGAAATACATCGGAATTACTCAACTATTCTGTAAGGCACTGAAATTTCTTCCAAAACTCGGAATTTCAATACCTAGTCTATGCAGATTTGACGAAGAAAACTGAAGAAACTTCCAAAATTACCATCCAGAAGTTGGAATGGAGGTGGCAGGCTGCAGTATGAGGAGGGGAGGGGGTTCGAAATTCGTTCTGTGGAGCGAAAATTACTTCCTGCGCAGTCAAATAAATGCGATCTCCGCAACTTTTCCTGCGGTGTCTATATCAATCATATCCAGTCTCCCCGAATCCTCGTCCATAAATCAACTCTTGTTCTTCTCCGCCAGGCGGTGTGTGCTACGCCACAAATTATGAGCGTCGTTTTCGGCAAATGTGTGGAATTAATTCTGCTCGGTTTGTTTTTGGTATCGAAATCGGTATCTTTGAAAGATCGTTTGCTAATTTACAGAGTGTAGCTCCTCCGTAAATAAGCAAGGTATTTTTTTTTGTCTCGGTGTTTTGTTTGATGATGCAGAAGGCTAATTTGGTCTGTATTTACATTCGCCAGAGTCATTTGATTTGTAAATAGATAGGATTTTTTTTTATTCTGTTGCTTTCTGTTTGTTTAAGTGTTTAACTAAAATGGCGTGTTTATGTTGTGATAGCTAATTTAGATTATAATGTTTATATACAATTTAGGTAATAATGATAGTTTTATCTGGAATTAAACGGAGAATTTATTTGTGCTTCCTTATATTGTTGATAGTGAAGCTCGGTAGTGATAAAGGTATTTATTGAAGAAGTTTAAACCTTCTATTATTTGTGATCAAATGTTCTATATCAGTTTTATCTGTCTTTTTTCATTGGATTATTTTTTTGTTCGATTCGTATGCGCATTTTCATTTAAAGAGTTTACAGTGAAACTTTGATTAGCCGCCATTCGTTTAACCGTAATCAGTTTCTGTTATCCGTTATCGTCTGAAAAAAATCAATGTAGGTTTTTAAATATAGGTTTACAATATCACAGATATTTTAATAAAAAATTTTGTTAAATTATTTCATTTTACTTGTTTATAGTATTACAATACATTTTTATACGTTACTACTCTTACATTGATCGTTTTGTAAACTCAAATACAATATTATGCATTATTCACTTTTAAAGGATTTTATTTTCTTTTTCGTTCCAATCATGCAGTGAAATCACGTTATTGTACATATGCATTAAGAGATTTCATTTATCCGTCTATTCAGTTATCCGTCACAGCCCTGGTCCGAAGGGTGACGGTTAATCGAGGTTTTACTGCATATGTATAAATGTGATTATACGCATTTATGTTTTTTAAGGTAAGGTATTTTAATTTTGTATTATCAGTACGGTTTATTAGAAACATCAATGAATTATGTATGTGAGCGATTGTGAAACTGAGATAGAATTGTTAAATAGAATACATTGAACCTCGATTATCCGAGCTGATTTGCCCCGTAATCAATTCGGATAATCGAAAACTCGTTTAATAGAGACTAATTTTCAAATCAAGGCTTCTTTTCTTTCTATAAAGTTTGCCATTATCGTTTATTTGAAATTATAAAAATAAGTCCACAAGTGCTACCAAAGAATTAACATTTAATAAACTATTTTATTAGTTGTCAAACTTCTTAAGCTGGACTTTCACGAGAAGGCTAGCTACGCCATTTGTCCTAAGGCTCAAAGTCGCAGAATTCCTGCCACCCAGACTCCTCTTCCCCCACGCGGGGGATTTCGAGTTTCATTTCTAGCCTCTACGCGAGGTGCCAATGTAGGCAGATGCTTTGTTTTACCACTACCCTCGCATCGAGGTTTCAAATTGGAATCGGCGGATTGAGTTTTGGGATTTTAATTTCTTTTGAATTCTACCATTTCGAATCTTTTGCTCCAAATTTGACAGGTTTTCGAGCTTGACGATAGGTTTTTCTTGCCGCCTTTCAAAAATTCCATTTTGGAAGAGCGGTGAATGGCCTGCTTTACATGCATTTTTTAAAACAGCTTTGATAAGAGTATTCGCGGATATTACTAATTTTCCCTTTTTCTTCGTATACCAATGATTCTTTGAGGGTGTTTTTTTTTCCGTCAAAAGGATAATTTCCCCCGCTCAATAACGTGGAACTTTCCGACACATTTCCGGTGCTATTTTTTCACGAAAATGCAGGGAGTTTACCCACCTCCCTATCGAAGTACTTAAGAATTGAACTGTTTTTATTTATATTTTTTTTTCTCTAAATAACTTCTTGAATTATGAAAGATAATCTCCCGATGATGAATATTCGTAAAAATCGGCTCCAATGCTAACTTTGACATCCTTTTCTGAAGAATTCGTTGGTTTTATTAAAAATGAAAAACACAGTTCGACTTTCTGGTACCGACTTCGTTAACAGAGATTCAGATAATAGAGTTTCTACTCTAGATGAGAGTGAGAATTGCGATAGAGAGAACTGTGAACTAGACAGCGATACTAGTTTGTATTTTCAGAGTGGCTGAACTGAAATCTAAAGAAGTGCTATTAATTGTTTAATAGAGATTCAAAGAAAAATTTAAAGAATCTAACCAAAGAATATAGTTTACTTTCCTTTATAGTGAAGCCATGTGTCAACAGTGATACTGAAAAATAAGTAATTTTTAAGTTCAGTTCCCAAGAACATAATATCCAAGGCAAGAAAAATATTAAATAAATCAAGATTTTTTGATATTATTACAGATTGCGTCACACATATTTACAGCCCACCATTGGCTTAGTGAGGAGCACAAATCGTAGAAAAAGGTTACAGGTTCTATCCTGTGGTTGCGTTCTTTACCCAGATTATTCCAAAACTGGAAGGTCGGTAAGCCCTTCATCGATGAATTGCTCTATCTATCAGGATGGCTGTTGGAGGTTCTCCTAGTTTCCCACAGTGAAAAACACCAATGCGGTCCAGTTTCTTCTGAGATTCCGGTAGAGTAACAACCTACCCCTTATTAGGATTTAAATCAGATTTGAACATCATCTGCTACCCAGGTGTAGGGGGTTGCTTAAACCTACTGCAGATACCGTACTTCTACCTTACCCTGAATACTTGACTAGATATGTTCGACCAAGTGGAATTAGAAACTCAAATGTGCTTACAAAATTACAAGTATTTTAAATTTCACATCAACTTTATGAAGATAGTGCACTGAAAAGGTTAGAGCCAACGGGTATATAACATAAAAATTTTTTAAAAAGGTTTTTCTTCACATTTTTTTTTTTTAGTATGAGACTATCTTTCTATGGGGAGACTTGGCGAGAGCCAAGTACACCTTGATTATAATCTGACCTTGAAGGGTCGAAGCAAAAGCTTGTACAAACAATTACATTTCCAAGCACATTAGGCTTAACCTGAACTCATGAATCTTAGAACAATCAACAAATAAACATTTCTATTGCAGAAACAACAGTTCCTAATGTCTCATGGTATATAGTATACTAACAAGAAGTTAATGAAATTTGTAAAACATTTCTTAAAGTATGAGATTCTTTTTTCGGCGCATGGAGTTGATGAGTCCCAATGCAACTTGCTTCTAATCTGCCCTCATCAAGAAAATCTTGTTTAAACAATGGTACATCCAAACACATTAGGCTTAACCTAAACCTCATGAACCTCAGAATAATAAAGGAAAGCACATTTTACATTCAAAAAACTATTGTTTCTGCTGTCCCGTGGCATACAGTATGATAATAAACAACTTAATGAAAAGATTTTTTTAAACATTTCTCCTAGTATGAGATTCTTTTTTCGGCGCGTGGAGTTGATGAGTCCCAACTGCAACTTGCTTCTAATCTGCCCTCATCAAGAAAATCTCGTTTAAACAATGTCACATCCAAGCACATTAGGCTTAACCTAAACCTCATGAACCTCAGAATAATAAACGAAAGCACGTTTTACCTTCCAGAAAATAGTGGTTCCTGCTGTCCCGTGACATACAATATACTAATAAAAGGTTTAAGAAAAAAAAGTTTCTTAAATTTTTCTTTTAGTATGAGGTTCTCTTTTGGCGTGGGGACTTGATGAAAGAGCAATTTCCTTCTAATCTGTCTTTTATGGCACCGAAAAAATGCTTGTTAGAACAATGAACATTAGGCTTAACCTAAACCCCAGAACAATCAACGAAAGCACATTTTGCCTTGCAGAAACTGCTGTTCCTAATGTCCCGGTCCCATCATCAGCATGGGCCAAGATTATCAACGCTCTCCAGATGAGCACCATCTTACCATATCCATATTTAATTTCATTCAGAGATATTATCAGCGGCAGCAAAGCGAATCGATTCTAATTAGCCTAAGTACGTCTCAGGACTTTGACAACGGGGCGCTTAAATAGATTTTTAAGGATCTTTCGCTAATTTCCCGGCCATCTTGCTATTGGGAAGGGGACACAGATAAGCGAACGGTATAATTTTCTAATTCTCTTCGCCAGGAAGATGGGATTTTCAAACAATTATACCAAAGTGTCATCGATCGCTTGGGTGCTGCTGGTGCTGGAAGATTTTCTTATTTTTCTCTTGTGGAAATTAACAGTTCGGCACATTAGTGGAGTGTTTGGGGAAATTAATTTGATGGCAAATGGTTAAAACATGCCACGGTTTTAAATGGATCGGTGGAAACAGTATTGGTGGTATTGTTGTGAAGGGTAAGATGAGATTCTTCTAGCGCGAAACTCTCATTAGTTTTGAAGGATTTATACAGCAGTAATGGATAAAATGTTCGGTTTTTAATGTGATAATCATTTTACGTTTTCATCTGGTGATTAATGTTAGCAACGAATTTATTGTTGATATGATCGACAAGATAAATCCGTTGAATTTTTACTTTCGCGTATACGAAATATACGAGATGTAATGATGTTGAGTAAAAGGGAGCATGACAGTGGATGTAAAAGGTACAGTAGTAAAACAGGAGAAAGTTAAAAAATATATTTATTCAGAAGAGAAACTCGCTTTGCGTCAGTAAAAAAAATCGTAATATCTGCAGCTTTCCATCAATTGCACAGCAGGATCTGGGTATCAGAGCATCCTAAATAGCACATGCTAAACGGACTTATAAAGAGGAACGTACTTGCTTGCAACAGACAGAAAAACAGAAACTAGTCTTTGTACAAATATAGCGTCGTACTAAATCTACTGAAACAAAGAAACTTGACGCTTCAATGGCAATGTGAGCATGATATTCCTATCATTATACAGGGTGTACACAAATGAAGTGACTAATTTCAAAAATTAATTTAAAAAACTAAAAATGTTGGAACTACGAATTTTTTTTAAATGAGAGCGCATCTCAAATAGTTTTTTTCCAGATAAATAACATGCCATTTTGGTGGTCTAGGGGGTCGTAAATTACAGGAAATCAAAAATTTGTTTAGAGCCATTATCTGAGAAAATATTAAAACTGGAAGAAAAATAAAAAGCATGTATTTGTAGGGGAATTTTACTCTCTTTAATTTGTCAATGCACATGTAGTGTGAAAACTGAAGAGTTTTCGTGATATTCAAGAAAAACTGAAAAAAGAAACCAGAAAACACGCATCGGCTTCTGCTGATCGGTAGCCATTGAAATTGACGGAATTTTCTCGCTGTAACAAATTTAGAACGGCGTAACGCCGCGTTACCTATCTGAAAAAAAACTTTTTGAGATGTGCTCTTATTTTAAGAAAAACGTAGTTGCAACACTTTTAGTTTCTAAAAAAATAATTTTTGAAATGTGTCGCTTCATTTGTGTACACCTTGTATAAAAGAAAAATATTGGCGTCGTTAAAAAAAATTAACATAGAGATGTGGATGAACCTCCACACTTTTAAAGCTTCCTGATTTGCCACTAAACCAGTTTTTGAGTTATGTCTCTTTGTCTATCAGTGAACAGAACTCAAAAAGGTCTTGAACTAGAATAATAAAATTTGGTACATGATATTTGCATCAAAATCGTAGATTTCTACGAAGTTTGGTAATTCAGTCCTTCAAAGACAAATAGTTCGTTCGTGTGCCTTTTAATATGATGCCTAAAAAATGAACCAAGACAGATAGATTAAATTTTGCATACGGTTTCTTTGCTTAAATTGAAGATTTCTGTCAAATTTGGGATTCAATACGTTTAAGTATTTATTGCCTGTCGATCTGTCTATTCTTGTATATGTGAACGCGATAAATTAAAAACGCTACCAGCTAGATGGATGAAATAGAATATATGATTTTTCACCAAAATCTTAGACCTATCTCTAAATTTGATCGAAATTCATCAAAGGGTAGATTCATGTTTGCTTGTTTGTCTGTATATATGTTAGCACGAAACTCCGAAAAGCAAAATGTTAGATAAATGAAATTTTGTATGTGGTCTTGGCACCGAAATTATAGATCTTTAACAAAGTTTGGACCTTATCTGTCAAAGGGAAGACATCCAATATGCATACTTTATTCTCTTCGCTATACTACGAAGCTAAACAGGAAATGTGGCGTATTCCCATCTTGTGTAAATTCTACAATAGAATAGTAGTGATACGGCCTCTAACGCTACAGGAATGTGGGCGTGGCTCTGACCCGTTCCGTAGCGCCCGCTGGAAACAAGGGAGGGGGCTTTTCACAATTCGAGGAGGGGAGAGAGTGCCAAAGTGAATTACTCTGGAAATAAGGGGGAGGGGTCTTAGAATTCGAAGAGGGGAGAGAGTGCCGAAGTGAATTTTTATTATCTTTGAAAGGGAATCCCTTCCATGTTAAAGTTCAAATGAAAAAATCCACACAACAAGGAGTGTGCGTAAAACGACAACAGATATTTCACAAAGCATGTTGTTTATAATGAAGTTTTTTAATTGATGCATTTATTGTTTACTTTTAATGTTCATATATATTCACAATTACATTTTTTAAATTTTTTCTTAAGACTTGCATTCATCAATTCAGCATTTTTTAAAATTTTGTATTGGTAATGAATTTTTTTCTGTTAGTGGATTGTTTATTATTTTTACTGGTTCATAACAAAAGTTAATTGTTAAAAATAAAGTTATTAAAAAAACGAAAAATAGTGCCAATTGATTCATCAGTTCTGCGTTTCATTCTTTTTTTTTTTTTTATTTCTTAAGCACTCTTCCGACGTTCATGAGAATTTCTAAAACAACTTTCGTTACCAAATTTGTGACAATCAGATCTGAGATATTGTTGGCAAGCTAAAAGTCCGTCTTAGACGGGCACAAATCTTCTAGTATGTAAGAAAGACTAGAGGATCACACCCCCATTGCTTTTTGATGTATTTTCAACATCCTAACCAACTTCAAACAGCTAAACAATTTCCATCCTTTCCAACAGCTCGTTTCTAAAATGGCAAACCGTCACTACTTGAATGTGCACAATCTTTGTCGTTATTTGTTTCAGAAATCAATGATTATGTTAATAAATAAATGCCTTCGGAACATACATGCTACTTGATATATGCTCAGTTCCCTGTAAATTTCCTATAAATTTAATTGCGATATAATTAATCTTACGAAGTTATATTGTATTTACAGACCCAAAGTTTCATATTCAAATCCAGATGTTTCGTACCTAATGCTTAAATTAAACAATGCTAAGTAACGGTTGTTTTGTTAATCAATCTATATATTAATACGTGAAGAAAAAAATTTGTACCTCTTTTTAAGCACATTGAGCGCACGGAGGAGTGTGAGATTTGGCATAGTTAAAGTTCATATGGAGAAGGAGTCCAGAAAGATAAAATTTATGTATATGTGTTACAAATGCATTAAATTAAATAAAATAAAATATTCATTGTTTACGTTCATACACTCATTGCGCGCACGGAGGAGTGTGAGATTCGGCATAGTTTAAGTTCATATGGAGAAGGAGTGCAGGAAGATAAAATTTATGTATAAGATGTGCTACAAATACATTAAATTAAATAAAATAAAGCATTCATTGTTTACGTTCATACACCGTAAAAAATTAGTGGAGTCAATGCGGAGTGGATGATTTATAATTCATTTAATCCCCCGCAGTGAAATCCACTCCAAGAGGAAGTTTATTTAGATTATTTATATATATAAAAAAAAACTCTTCGGAGTGAAATACAAAATGCTGATGATTTAATCTGTCAAGGTCAAACACATATTAGTCTGTGGTCAAACAGTCGCACAGAGTAGAGATTTAATATAGTATGTATTACTAATACATTGAATTAAATAAATTAAAACATTCATACTGAATGTCAAACACATAGAAGTCTGTGGTCAACAGTCGGACAACATTTATTTTTTAAACCGCCCGGTCTTTTTGTTTCAATAAAACATATATAAAAAAATACGAAGCAAGTATTCTTTATTTCATTTTTTGTATTAATTTTTTATTTAAATTTTATATAATTTGAAAAAGATAGGCAAATTAACTGTGTAGCCTTGGCGAAACCTGGCCAGTATAGCAATAAAAAAAACCCCAAGGAAATACCAAAATACTCGTTATTGATTTTAAATATAACTTAGCCAAGCTATGCCTCATTTTCCCTATCGTTCGTATTTTTCAAATAATTCGACTCGCAGCTGACGTAATAGAACAAAATTCGAAAAAATTATATGCAATGATTATAGAGGTATACTCTTTGACAAAAGAACCTCAATAACGTTCAAACTTAAAAATTTAATGAATTAAGGTCGAATTTCGACCGCTGGGCGACCTCTAGTAACAATTAATAACGTTAAAAGCATTTTTATGCATGTATTTAATATTCAGTGTGGCTCGAGTACGAAAGTCTAAAAAGCATGAATTATTTTTAAAAGTTTTAAATCTATGCTACTTATATACGGATTCCAGATTTTTGTTTACAAATGAAAAGAAACGGACAGATTTACGATAAACACGACAAAATACATTGCCCGTTGCCTAAATCTTTAATTTTATAGCGAAATCCCACCATACTTATAAAGATTACAGCAATTAGTTCAAGTATTTCGTGATTGTCTAAGGAATTAGGAGTGAATCAGCACTCTAAAGCTAACGAACGAATTTAATCGCTGGAGGAAGTTTACCTACTAATGGTGGATTATTTTTGCTTTGTAAGCTTAATGGATTTAAAGTAAGCAACAAAGACCTCCAAATCGTCGCCAAACATGGAATTTGTAAAGAATTTCGCTTCTGTTTCACTATATTCTGTAACA
>BGPR01042614.1:0-13204 GCA_013235015.1 Araneus ventricosus
AGTCACCTATCGGCGAATATCTGAAGTCATTTTTTTCGAGACACCCCGCTCTATCCCACCGGAAAGAAAACAAACCTTGTGAATAGAACGCATACATGGGATATAGATTTTAAGTCGTAATCATTTTCGATTTCTTTTAAGATTCCCTTACAATATTTATGGACTGAAAATGAATTTACAGGGAAAAAATATTAAATAAATAAGGATGAAAACTACCTAGGGATACAGCAACTTTCGAGGACCTCAAGATTTTTTTTGTATATATTTCCTAGAAAGTTAATTCTGTGCTTTAGTTTTTTTTCACTGGAGCTCTTTACTCGAACTTAATTAAATTAAAATGAAATATCGTTAAAATTATTCATATTATTATTTTCATGTTTTCAAATGTGTTTGCAGATCAATGTGGTTCGTTTTTAAAAAAAAACAGATGCTGACTGACTCACAAGTCAACACTCTGGGCAAAATGATAACATTGTGTAATTTTTTATCTTTACAATTTTGTTTAAAAATACTTTTAAATTGAAATTTTAAGATATTTTTGTGATATATTGAAACAAACTGTTTGGAAGATGACATACACCATTTTATGTGATTGACTGCATTATACATAGATTAAACGAAATCAGTCGCAATTTCTTCTAAAAAAATTAAAGTCTATATATAATTAACTTGAGAAACATACAAATCGAAATTTATGTATTCAAAATTTTATAATCTTCTATTGGAGCTCATGATCCGTTAAATATCATCTTTCGGAGAAAAGAAGAATAAGAAAATTTTTATGATAGTTCTGGATGATTAAAATGCAGTTGAATACAGATTTAGAACATTTTTGAATGTAAGGCAATGATATTTGTAGAAAAGTGGCTACCAAAATGAACTTCATATATAAACACAATTTCTATTTCTATACATTCATTAGCAGCCTTTTTTTCAAGACAATTTGGCATAATGTGTAAGATCTTTATCATCATTCTTATTATCTATCAGCTCTCCTCTACACAGAGTCGCTACAAAAAGAAAGGAATAATCGAAAAAACAAATAAATTTAGATTAGAACTCATTCATATAACAACAATATTTTTAAATTTAAAGCCCCACTCAACATAATCGAAAACTATTATGAGTTAAATAAATTAGCAACATGAAACGAGGCTTTATAATCAATAACTAATAATCCGAATCCAAAGAAAGTCTTTCATAAATATATTCACAATTTTCTATAAAGTTGTGTCAATTGAAAGAGAACAAAACAATTTCATATCCTTAATTGATACTAACCGCCATCGACTACCAGCTATTCGCCCGTCGTATTAATAACCCGTAGCCATACGTTCGAAGTTGCAAAATCGGTTCAGTTGTTGAAGCTAGAAGACTCTGTCAAATTTTCTTTTCCTATATAACTCAGAGATGGAGGGCGGTGTGGGACAGGGAACCAATTATGACGTACCTAGAGGTGATAAGCTTTCATTTAAAATTCCAAATGTCGGAATCGATTCAGTGATTGGCTCTGGGACATTGACTTAAGTGTTTTCCTAATAGAGAATATACAGTGAAATAATATTCTTGAGATATCTCACTAAAGTTCAGGGTGTTGGGGGAAAGGAGAAAATTAATTTCGTACCTAGAGGTCAGGAACATTCATATGAAATAAAAATTGGTGAAAACGGTAAAATGCCTGGTGATTGGACACGTGTGTCTTACTTTTAACATTTATTTTAAATATAAACATACTAATAACATAAGAATCTTTATTTTATTAATATAAATTATCATAATTAGTAACATTTTTATCTGTAAAATCTGAACGTCAAATATAAATAATAATATAAATGAGCAGAATGTTCCAAAAATGATATATAAACAGAAATGATTATGAAATATTTATAGCAGTATGTGGTAATAAACAACCGTAAAGTTAACGAGACTACAAAGGTTCTGAATGGCTTAGTTCATTTTATTCCTTTTCACAACAGGTTATTGTTAATTAAGAAAGCATAGCGCTTAAGTTTGTGAAAGAAATATCTCGAAATTACTTAATTTACTTTGAATAATAACAGCATATTTGCTTTTATACTATAAAATCCTATTGCAAACTGACTGCTCAAAATCAAAATGATCACAATATGGTATAATACTTTATCTTCATATCTACAATATAATTATAAATTCAATTTTCAGCTGAATTTGCCTAATAAACTATAATTACTGAGTGAAATAAATTTTAAAAATATAATTAAAAATAATAAGTTTAGATTTATTATAACAGTTCAAAATAAGTAACAATAATAACAATATGTTATGAAATAGCTAAAAATAAATCAATATCATTTCATATCATTTTTATTACGAAGTCATATTGCGCATTAATTAATGAATAAAAATCCGGGCCTACAAAAAGTTTAAAGTTGCAATGCATATTTTGTAAGATTATTAAATCGGAAAAGCATTTTAAAATTCTAATGCAACTGCTAAAAAAAAATATTTATTACATATGCAAAAGCAAAAAAATAAAAGCTTGTAATATTGCAAATATTCCGTTTATTGAAATCACGTTTGAGATAAAAATTTTCAAACATGTTTAAAGCCAAGCTTACGTATCTCGCATAATACTGAGTAATAGGAGTTTTGCAGTGACCCTTGATTTCTTCCTAACGTACTTTTCATAATTCCCTAATATAATGAATAAAATTAAAATAATATATCCAGAATATTCAATATGCAAACTTCCATTTGTTAATAACGAAGATACAAGATGGGTTCATTTCTTTGAAAAATATACGTATTTATTATAGTTATATAATACAAATTGACTTCATTGTTGCTTCAAATGTTTTTTCGCATGACTTTTTTTTTTTGAAAACTTGAATAAATTGAATGAAAATACTTATTATATATATATATATATTTGAGTATCAAGAGGGTTTCTTTGCAGAGCATGATTAATTATTTTTTTAAAAAATATTTGATACCGTTACAGTTAAGGTTTAACTTCAGAAATAATCAATCTGATTTTTGTAATCTGGTTTTTGTATCTCTAATCGTTCTTTTATCTTGAAATCTAACTTTCTTACCGAATTACACTGATTGTTGTATTGAATCAGTATATAAAACTACAGTTTTGATATTAAGTAAGTTTTGAGGCATAATCCATACTAAACAAATTTTCAATGCTGGATGATTCTACTTACTTTTATTATAATTTTCGTGAGCGTGTTTTCAGTTATTAAGTAAGTTATTGAATTAATTGTAGTTTCATTATATCCAGTTTCAGTTTTAAGCTTAATCTTCAGCTCAGTGCGATCTCTTTTGAACATGTGACGACAAAATACACTTGCAGATGTGCATTTCGTCTTTAAATTGCCTCTTTTGTCCACCTTGTAATGGTTTTAGTGGTTCTTAGAATTTTGTTTCTTCATTTATACTAGAAAATAAGCGAGATAATTTGTTATCAGACAGATCTTTCAGGTTTTCGACAGAAAAATGCAACTGCAAAAACAATGACCCTCTATAATACACATCCTATAGCCAACCTCCTTCCAATTATGATGTCACCCGCCGCCCCCTTCTTCCGCCTTTACGTGCTATTTTGTTTAAAAAAAAGTGTGGGTTCTTTCTTTTCTGGGCTGCTGTGTTCACCAATACTATAATCATAGGCAAAGCAAGTGTACCGCCAATTTATGTAATGTATATGTATGTGCATTTATAAAAAACAGAAATTTCTATATTCTTTTCAAAATAATATTGAGAAGTATGTAAATATTATATTGTTATTTTTTTAGAATATCTGCTCTTCCCTGACTAAAGGCACGCGCCGAAGGACTAGGTTGGAATTATGGAAAATCTGGATCTCAATGAAAACAACATTACAGTAGAACCTCGATTATCCGACGTAATTATGACCGAACCTACATCGGATAATTGAGATTTCCGGATAATTGAGAATTTTTCAATAATCTTCTAGTTTAATATGTAACATCTTTATCGAACTCCTATTATGACTATTTGAACTGCTAAGTAATTATCTAAATTCAAATTATACATGACAATTTATTTTCAAATAAAAAACTTACACTGATTTAAATGGGAGCTTCATCTAGCCTTTGTGAAAAGACGACAAAAGAGGTTTCGTTCCATGCACTTGCTTATAATCAGAGGGTGCAAGTGTTTTTGTTTAGAACAGGCACGTGTGCTCAAGGGATGGTGGGAGAGCTATTTTCAAAGAAATTATAAGAAAGGGATCCCAAATTATTTATCTGTACTCTTAGTTCGGAAAGAACGCTTGCATAACACAAAGAATGTGAAAGTAGGAAAAAAGCTTCTAAAAATGGATTTTGGATAACAGAAAGTGACGTTTAAAATAGCTGTTTCGGATAATAGACACTGATAAAAAAAAGTCAGGAAACCGACGTCAGTTAACGGAAAGTTCCGGTTAAACGAGGGTTGGATAATCCAGGTTCTACTTTACTACCAGCCAAGATATAAAAATCCAGGCTATATGTTAAAGAATCGCGATATAATCCACCGAAGTGACTGTGCAAATATTTTAAAACTTCATGAAGAAATTTCTGCAATATTAAAAGTGGTAATACTCCTTTCCATACTTTCGTTAAAATACGATTAGATGAATTCTGTTTTGATCTTGTCGCTGGTCAAAAATATATTTCTTTCCCTTATTATTATTGTTTCTGGTTGTATGCGTCGCCTAGAACATTTGTGGTTGTGATAAAAATGTTATATTGTCACTGATTTTGTCAACATTTCCATTTTTTTATATCAGTGACATCTATAGGCGAATCTTTGAACTTACTTTTTTCGTTCCCCTCCATGCACCGAATAAAAAACATAGAACGCATACTTCTCAGATCGGTAAGGAACTCTATTAATATTCGATTTCCTTTATGACAATTTTAGAATATTTACGAATTTTCACTCTCCCGGTTATCCACTTCATGAAAATATCAATATCTAAAACAAATATGCTTACTATTAATACAAAACTAGATTGAATCATTGTTTGGAATGGTTTATATAATTTTAGAGGTAGTGTTTGAATAATTTTAAAAATTGCACCATTTCAAAATTTGTATGAATGGTTGCATTCCTAGTGAAAGAAGATAAATTTGCAGTGCCGAAGTGTGTAATAATTCAAATAGACAATTATCTAGGAGCACCGCAAGTTTCAGGTAACTAGATTTGTTTGACGTGTAAACGTCTTTCCGCTCATTACAGTGCGGTCGAACTTCCTTGTGTCACAAAATACCGTCAGATTGGAATCGCTAATAACGACTTGACTAATAGTGTGAAAAGAATGATTGACCCTACAGCATATAGATTATATCTGTAAGAGTTTGTCGCATAGTATTTGTTTTGCCTGTGACGTCATCGTGCAAGTGTAGGCGCATGCGCGGAATTGTTATGAATTAACTTTACGTAAGTATATAAATATGTGTAGCGTGGAAACGCGTTTGGCTAGGAGATTGATTTTGGTGTCATTTTAAGGAGTTTGAGGAATATTACTAGAACTGAAAGTGAAACAATAAAAATATTTAGCAGAATATATGTAAAAATCGGTATTAAATTGAAAATTACAAACTCCGCATATTTTTTAAAATATAACATGCATTGTTTTCTTTCGAATGGTACGAAACTTGCAGAATACTTGACAATACGTAAACGAAACATTGCTTTAAAATTTCAATTCAATTATTTGAATATTACGGGAAATATGAGTATTTGCAGTAAATAATGTTTTACTCTTCATACGCGAAATGCAGTTCTATATGCTGTTAACAAATGGCGCCATGAAAAGCTACTCTAAATTAAACATAAGAAACGCGCAGTTCAGTCCACGCAGTAGAGTTTTCATGAAAGCGCGGGATAAAATCATAAAATAAGTATTTCGTATTATTATGTAATCTAATTATCAATCTCTTTTATACATTATTTACACAGAGTAGTATAATGGTTACAGAATAGATAAATTACAAGTTTATCGCATGTAGCAGGGGTCTGTGGTAGCTTGTGGTTTATCTAACCATTATAATACTCTGCCTAAATATTGTATAAAATAGATGGATAATTAAATTACATATTAATACGAAACGATTGTTTTACGATTTTCTCCCGACATTTTCACGAACACTCTACGGCGCGGACCCGAACTGCGCCTTTCTTATGTTTTTTCTATATTTTCAGGTATATATAATATTGCGCTTTCTTTTTATTTACAAAAGCTGTTCATTCAAACTTATTAAATTAAAATCGAGCATTATTTAAATTATACTTATGATTGTTTTCGTCTTTTCAAATTTCTTTGCAATGAATGCGATTTACGTGTTCTTGCAAGTTTCTGACTGACTTGCATGCCAACAGCCTATGCAGTCTTCCCATTAGAATGTTTAGATTATGTTGAAATGTTTTGTAATTTTTTATCATTTTGCTAAAAATGACAATCAAATAATTGTTTACGCGTGATAATGACACCAACTCATTTGAAGGTGGTGTGCAATTAAATGATTTGTTATTTCAGTTTGAAGTAACATTTTTATAAAGAGATTAAATTAAAATCAATAAAAAAATCTGGTTTTTGAAGTTGGGGACGGGAAAGGGGATCGCTGAAACTTACATTTCCAGAGGTCCCTTAACCTGGATATCCACCATCGCTCTGTTCTTATCCATTTGGAGGGCTTCATAGCAGAACGTTTTCATTTTGAAGCCATAAAAATCGGCGGTTCATTCGCTGGTTTTAATGCGCCTACCACACCAAGGAGCAACGTGATCCCCTGCCTGTGGAAGGTCTTACACCCTCCTGGGTATGCTGAGCCGGAGCGGGTTGTTAAATAAGTAAATAAACCTTATCCCCTTGGCTACTGCGCCTCTTCCTCTCCTCGCTTTCAAACGGGTGCCCCCGCCCTATTTTCAACATATTGCTCCCATCTACACAGACCGTCCTTAATTTTTCGGTTTTTGCTTTTTTCAGAGTCTAGGTTCCCCTAAAGCTGAAAAAGAGGGATTCTTACTAGACCGTTCTCCATCATTTATCTTCTCTAAAAGAGCAACGGAGATTCTGTTCGATGCAATGTTGATTTCTTTTGAAATATTAATGATATTCGTCTAGAATTTTTATTCAAGCTTATATGTGTATCGGGATTCCAAATTTAAAAAGAAAGATTACAACATATACTCAGATTTCCTTTAATATTCAAATTTTAATACAATGCTTAAATATTGTCCGGTATTCTGTAAGTTTCATATAAATTGGTTGAAATCTCTGTATGTTATAAACAAAAAAACATGTAGAAATATTTGAGATTTTTCAAGAAAAGCTTTATATTTTCACGAATATGCATCCTATTTTTACCAAAAGTGCATGTAAGTATTGAGCAAAGGAAACAAAAGCATTGATGAAACTTAGAAATAATTATCTGCTTTATATGAAACGCGGTGAGCCCAAATCTTTTTTTCTTCTTTTTATCACTCTCTGTTCAATTCCCTCGTTCGAAAATCTTCACTTTAAAATTTGATTTCCAACTATTTCCTTTCTAGGACATTTTGAGTCAATGCCACGTCAAGTTTCTGCTCTTTCCCGGGTAAAGAAGGTCTCACTCAATATTATGAGGTATCTCGAGACTTTTTTCACTTCAGTGTTTAATCAGAAGCATGAGCGTAATTTAAGAAAACTAGCGTTTTTGTTAAAATGTCGGACATTAGCTGGTACGTAAGGAGGGAAAATATAAATAATATTCCTGGCATAAATTTCATGTCAATAGTTGCAGTTATTGGTTCCTATTCGTTAATTGGGATCCAAAAGTAGCCAAGCTTTAATGTTGGCGTTATTCTAAAAGCTCAGCATTCATTCATTAGGGTCAGTTATGAGAAGTAAGATTTAGCATGTTTTTGCCTTGGGTTCCGCTAACTGAAAGTACCCACTAATGATTACTAGATGTGTGCACCATTGAAAGAAATTTCTAGGTATCTATCTGAATTATTATTATATGAGTAAAGTAGAAAGTAAATATACAACAAGTAGTGGGAGAAAGGAAAATATTTGGTAAACGCGTTGGAAACGCTGGCTTTAATCTTTAACCATTCGCTTTCCCTACTCCCTCATTTGCCTTTCTTTTGACAAACGAGATTCGAGTAGTCAGTGTTTAAAATGGGTCAGGCGATTCAAAATCCCTCCAAATGTGAACTGCGTTCCGTCTTACATTTTCTTAAATAAAAAGTAATAGCTCCAAGCTGATATTTACAATGTAAGTGTTTCCTTTTATAGAAATATTGTAATTCAACGAAAAGTTACGAGAATATGTAGTGATTCATCCGGAGGTAGGACTGACGTTCGTGATGAACACAAAAGAGTTAGGCCGTCTGTGATCTATGATGCAGATATTCAGCGAACTGAGGATGCAATTCGTGCAAATAGGCATCTCATAATGAAAGAATTGCATAACATTCTTTTGAATGTGTCTATGACAGCTCTTTATAAAGCTATGTCTGTGCCTTTAGGGCACAGGAAATTGCGTGCTCATTGGATTCCTAAAATCTCATCGAAAGAACACCAAATGAAACGGATCGACTTTGTCTTCCATTCCTACATACACTAGGCAGATCTAGGTTATGAGTTTCTCGATCACATTGTGATGTTCGATAACACGCAAGTTAATCACCACACACCTGAAAGCAAGCAACAATCAATGCAATGGCGCCATATGTAGTTTGCAGAAGCCTAGAAATGCAAGACTTCGATTGTAGCTAAACAACAAAAGAAACATGAATTCTGTTTTTTTCGAACAGTTAAGGGGTTCTTCTGATTCACTTGATGTCTCCCAGAACCTTTGCACCTACACAAGCTTTGCAATATCTTCAACGGGCAATTCCAAACGCAGGTTGCCAGATGGTCTCAGCTATCTCCAAGATAATAATTGGCCTCATGCAAAGATTCAAACCAAAGCATTAATCAAAAGTTTCAAGTGGGAAGTTTTGGACCATTTCTCAAACAGCCCGGAATTCGCTCCTGCAACTTCCAACTGACTTTCAACTGAAGAAACATCTTTCTAGATAAAATTTCCCCTACAATAATGAGATAAAAAATGAATTGTGGTTTCGGTAATAGGCGGTATACTTTCATGACTGTGGAGTACAAAGGTTAGTACGGAGTGTGTTGTTTGCGTGTTGAGGCGTTATGTAACTAGGCAGCTTTTTAACACAAATAACATTTATTGACGCACACACAACAACGACCGGTTACAAGCATTCGATTCTGAACATAAACCAAACCGCTCTACAGTTACAGCTAAGCGCGCGGTTCACAGGCTTTGCTTATAGCACATCTCCCTTCCTTTGTAATTTAAAGGTCAAGTCTCTCAGGAGGTCGGACAGTCCTACCACTTCTGGTCACATAGGGGTCAGGAGATGCTTCTGTAGATGAGCTAGCTTTTTCAGGGTAAGTCTTTGGAGACTGGGGTGATGACATCAGAGGCGGACATCCTGGATCGGCATCGGCAGGAGAGTGTTGGTGTCTCGTGACATCAGAGTCGTCCTCTGGCTCAGGTTCTGGATGAAAATCAAGTGAGGGAATCAGGTGCCTTCGGTTCCTTCTGTAAACACGTCTGCCGGACTGAACTAGGTATGATCTTGGGTAAGGAGTCTTTTGCAGAACTTTCACAGTTACCCTTCTATCAGTAATCCACACATTTTGACCTGGATCTAATTCATCGAGATTTCTAACACCGTGATGTTTATCATAGTTCGTTTTCTGGCCTTCTATTCGTCTCTCCTCTTTAGCCTCGAGAACTTTCTTGTTCACTGAGTATGGTTGTAGTTGGGTCGTAGCAACAGGAAGGGTAGTGTTAATTCTCCTACCCATAAGCAATTCCGAAGGGCTAAAACCATTCTCTAAAGGAGTTGCGCGATAGGCCATTAATGCAAGATAAGGATCTCTAGATTTCTTTATGCGAGCTTTGACTGTTTTCACTGCTGCTTCTATTAACCCGTTGCTTTGAGAAAATTTGGGGCTACTTGATATGTGTGTAAAGCCATTACTTTTTGCAAAATCCTTGAATTCTACAGTCTTTACTGGATCAAATTGTGAGCCGTTTTCTGAACGGACAATATCTGGGATTCCATGACGAGAAAAGATTGATTTGCAATGATTTATAATTTCAGCAGAAGTCAGTCTGTCAAGCCTGGCAATTTCAGGGTATCTAGAGTAGAAATCTGAAATCAGAAGGTACCATGAATTCTTGTATTTAAAAAGATCAAGACCTAAAACTTCCCAAGGTCTCTCTGGGAATGAAGTTGGAATTAAGGGTTGATGGCGATTACTTGACTCTTGTATACATGCAGTGCAGCTCTTTATTTTCTCTTCAATTACTTTACTTATTCCCGGCCAGTACACAGAGCATCTGGCTCGAGCTCTACATTTGGTAATGCCTAGGTGACCTTCATGAATTTGATTCAGCACTTCAGCTTGATGTGACTTTGGAATGATGATTCTGCAGCCTATCATCAACAGTCCATCTTGAACTGATATTTCATAACGGTTTTGCCAATATGGTGCACATAGTGTATCAACTTCTTTCTTTGACGGCCATCCTTTCAGTACATAATCAGTAAGCTTCTGGCAAGTCTCATCTTTCAGCTGTGCAACTCTTAGTTCATCTAATCTACGAGATGATGCTGGAAGAGAACTTGTAATCATTAGAATGAACGCATCAATTTCGGCTTCCAATTCTTCTCTTTTGTAGGGCACTTTCTGAGGGTTTCTTGACAATGCATCTGCGGCGAACAATTCCTTTCCTGGAATATGTACAATTGTATAAGAAAACTTCATCATTCGCAACTTGATCCTCTGTAATCGTGGAGATAAGTCATCTAAGTTTTTCTTGGAAAATATTGGAATGAGAGGTTTGTGGTCTGTCTCTATTTTAAAATGCATTCCTGTCAGATAATCTCTAAATTTTTCGCATCCCCACACAACAGCAAGGGCTTCCTTTTCAATTTGTGCATAACGACTTTCTGTTGGGGTCAAAGTCCAAGGTGCATAGGCTATTACCGATCTTCTTCCATCAGCTTGCTTTTGACAAATTGTAGCTCCTAAGCCATACGATGAAGCATCTGTGGTAACTGTAGTTTCTTTGCTTGGATCATAGATCATTAGCACAGGATCTGACGACAGTATTTTCTTCAATTTCTGAAAAGCTGCTTCTTGTGGCGCTTCCCACACAAAAGTCACTTTATTGCTTAACATAGAAGTCAGAGGAAAAAGTATATCCGAATAGTTCGGAACGAATCTTGCTAAATAGTTAGCCATACCCAATAGTTGCTTCAGTTCCTTTTTATTCGTTGGCAGCTGATAATTTTCTATCGCAGCAATTTTATCAGGATCCGGGTGAATTCCTTGTCCATCTATTATATGACCTAAAAATTTAATAGATGTCTGAGAGAAAATACATTTCTTTGCATTTAATGTCATACCAGAGTTCTTTAATCTATTGCAGACTTCTGTGAGTCGTTGGTCATATTCTTCTTGAGTAGATCCCCATATTAAAATATCATCCATGTGACAAATTGTTCCAGGTATACCGTCTAACATTTGAGACATCCTTCTTTGGAAGTGTTCTGGAGCAGAGGAGATACCGAAAGGCAATCTTTGGAATCTAAACCTACCAAATGGGGTGATAAATGTGGTGAGATAGGATGACTTTTTATCCAGAGGAATTTGCCAGAAACCAGAATTGGCATCCAGTTTCGAAACAATTTTGGCTCCAGTCAAGAGATTTAAAGAGTATTCTGCCTTGGGTAATGGGTGCAGCTCACGCATAACATTTTTGTTGAGTTCTATCAGGTCCACACAGATCCTTACATTACCATCACTTTTTGGTACGATTACTACCGGTGCACACCATTCTGTCGGTTTTAAGACAGGTGTGATAACCTTTTCCTCCACCATTCTTTCTAATTCACCTTTAGTTTGCTTTAAAAGAGGAATCGGCACACGTCTGGGGGAAGTGATAGCAAATGGAATAGCTCCTGGTTTCAATTTGATAGAATAGCATCCCTTCATTACTCCAAGTCCTTTGAAAAGTTCTGGAAATTTAGCCTTTGGATCAGCTGCAGAAATCAGGCAAATAGAATTCAAATTTGGACCCAAGCCAAGAGAAAACAATGCAGGTTTGCCAAGAAGACACGTTTGAAGATTGGAAATCACATAGATTTCTTCAGTGCATCTCTTTCCCTTGTATTCAATATTTGTCTAGAATTTCCCAAGTGTTTTCAATGGATTTCTATCTGGACCACATAGAATTTTATCAGGTGGTTCCAATTTAGCATTTTGGAACACATTCTGAAAAACCTTTGCAGGCAATACAGTGTGATCAGCTCCACTATCGATTTTAAATTTAATGTTTCTATGGTTTACTTGAACCGTAACTGTCCAATCTATGTTAGTTTTGTTTTTACTCTCCAGCTGTACTACCCCTAAATATGCCATTTCAGAACATCCTGTTTGGGATTTGGTAATACAAACCTTCGCATAGTGTCCTATTTTTGAACATTGTCTGCATCTGGCAACCCTAGCAGGACACACTCTTTTATCATGTCTTTGTTTACCGCACCATTTACATTTTCCATGCAAGCGGGATTCATTTTCATTATTTTTTCTATGGAAATCGGGTTTCACATTTTGTTTCCTTGCCCCCGAGCTTGGTTTCTGTTTCAGAAATTTTGCCGGTTTATTTGGCGAGATAGCGTTAACGGACGCACTATCCTTTTCGATCAATTTTTCCTGTTGTTCCTTGACCACTTCACTGAGTCGAACACTTTCAATCACTTTTGTCAAAGTTAGGTCGGCGTCCAACTGCAACTTTTCACTTAGATTCTTGTCGCGTATGCCAACCACAATTATATCCCGAATGAGTTCGTCGTGTAATACACCATATTCACAGTGTTCTGCCAATGTATACAAAGCGGTTATAAACGTATTGACTGATTCACCATCGAGTTGTACACGTTTATTGAACTGTGCACGTTCAAAAATAGTATTTTTCTTAACAACAAAATTATCATTAAACTTTTTCAACACAACATCAAAGTCATCTTGTTCCGTTTCGGATAAACCGAAAGAACTAAAAATATCCTCTGCTTGTTCTCCCATAATATAGAGTAAAGAATTTACCTGTTCATTTCCTGTTTTGGTCGATAA
>BGPR01042615.1:0-13204 GCA_013235015.1 Araneus ventricosus
CGTGCTGAAGTTAAACGCTTATAGCTCCGCAACCAAATAACATAGAGAGTTGGTTTTAGTTTCATTTAATAAAGAAAGGTGGACATTGAAAATTGGAAAAAGATTTTAGAATTTGGAATTACGGTTTTGTCACAGTTTGAACCGCAAAGTTGGTGAAATTCACGAAACATTTTGATGACGTCACAGCGACCGATGCTCGCGCACGCAGACTAAGGCAATTCATTCATCGATCGCGCGAAATATTACTCAAGAATTGTTGAATTACGTCGAATTTCGTGCTAAAGTTAAACGCTTATAGCTCCGCAACCAAATAACATAGAGAGTTGGTTTTAGTTTCATTTAACAGAGAAAGGTGGACATTGAAGATTGCAAAAATAATTTTAGAATTTGGAATTACGGTTTAGTCACAGTCGAGCTGAAAAGTGGGTGAAAATCACGAAGAATTTTATATAGATAGAGTCACATAGTCACACTAGACTAATAGCCACAATAAACTATAGAGTTAATAGTCACATAGAGCTACTTTCGTCACAGTTGAGTACGGTAAGTAAGTAATTCTACGCCCTTCAATCCCAGTGGCAATTTCGCAGAAACAGCCTCCCGTCGATTTTTTTTAAAACTTGTTCGTATACTAAGTACAGTAAAATGGCGTTCATACGTTTCTCATTTATACATCGTTTCATCACAGTCTAGACTCATTCGTAATCATTGTATTGATAAAGTACTTCGTTTATACGTCGCAAAGCTTCGGTTGTCCGTCGTTTTCTTCCGTTCTAAGATGTGAAAATTTCCTACTTTCTAGATTTGAATTGTGGTACTAATATCATGATGTGAAGACGCAATGCTGTGCAATGAGAAACTCGAAACTTATTTCTTTTGTCCAAAGGCGAGTGAAAAAAAATCTCTTTCTGAAATGCGTAAATTTTCTGTCTCGGCACAATTTCTCCGTTCTCAGAAAGCTCGGGGAGAGGGTAATATCTTTTCCCTCGAAATAAAGTCCTACCTGTATGCACATAAATTGTATAAAACAAGAAGTGTAGAATTAACACTCAAGAAATGCAAAAAAGGTATGATTTTACTCACTCTTAATGGTAAACGTTTGATTTTAAAATATAATTATTGTTTTCATCTGTGTAATAATAAACTAGGATTACCTAAAAAAATTGTAAATTATTACTTTTAAGTGAAATTTTATTTATTATTACAAATTTGATGCCGCTTTGCATTTGTAGCATCAAATTTGTAATAATCAAGTTTTTTATTAAAATTTCGATCATACGTCTTCTACGTCAGTCCGTTGAAAGTAGGCATAGGAAAAACCAACCGGTTTTTTTCTGTTATTTTTTTGCCCCGGGTTAAACCTATTATTTTTTTTAAATCCAAAAACCGGGTAGGAGATAGGCTCGATTTTAGGTTCGACTAGACTAAAATTTACCAAGTTATAAATCTTTGAATTTCATCATCTTAGTCCAATCACCGACAACCGCTTCCTCGAGGCGTCTGTTGGTTCGCGGATTACTGAAAGAGTCTTTGTGAACAGATAAATATTGGCTAATGGATTGATTACCTGCAAAAACAATACTAATAAAAAAAATTGTCTGCAAACTGCGTCTGTTTTTTGTAGCCAAAAATAATTATCTTTAGCCGGAAGTTCTATGGCGTCCGAAAGATTAGTATCTACGTTGAATGATGTTGCTTCCGATGAGAGGTGTCGACTCACAGATCAACACAATACTTAAAGAGTCTTTATGAGCAGATTATATGATAAATATTGGCATATGAATTAATTTCTTGTGAAACATTGTTAAAAAATTTTTTGTCTATAATACTTACTTATTGCAATAATTACTCATTTATTATTATTATATATTGTATTAATTACTTATTTATAATCATTACTTATTACATGAATTAATTATTGTATTAATACTTACTTATTGTATATTTTTTTAATAAAAAATTCTGTCCACGAACGTTGCTGTTAAAAAAAACCAAAAACCGTTTTTTTTTCAAAAACCGCTTATTTTTAGCAGTTTTAACTGCCAAGTTAAACCGGAGATGAAAAAAAACGGTTTTTTTGTGTTATCCCTAGTTGAAAGATGTATAAACGGTGTTTTATTGAATGCAAAGAGAAAATGTTGAAAAGAGTCAAAATAGTAAATGAGATTCGACCCTCTAGACAGAAACATCGTAGTATGATCATGTTTTGGGCTTGATTCTTCTGTTTTTATATTAATTTTTTAAAAACCTTTAAATTATGTAGAATCGATAACGGGCACACACGAAATATATTTAATATGGTTGCAATGCGCGTGACTAGAACAATTAAAATTATTGTTGTGATACTTTCAACACATATAATTAAAATATTTATATACAATACATAATAAATATACTTAAAAATATTTTTTTAAATTTATTAAAATTGAAGGGGCAAATCGTACGGAAATACAATTTGTGTCACTGAAGCGCCATTGTTTTTTTTTATTTTAAAGTAGTGTCAAAATATTTTTGTCAGATAATACACTCCGAAATTATTGAAGGAAAACGTTAAAACTGAACATTTAGAGCAAACGATTAAAACTGAACGTGATTTAGAGCAAATACAAAATTTTAATTAGAAATTTCAAGACATACGATGCACACACATTCTTAATTCCATTATGTTTAGTTTTGTTTTGTTTAATCGTATGAGCGCCCCGTTTCGAAGCAACACGAGGACTGTTTGGGGACGTACCTCATCATTTTGAATCGCTCTCAGATGACACCTGAACTGCCACCCCCTCTCCAAGCTTCCGCACCACACCAGCGTGAGGACGTTCTCCCCCAACGTATGATTTGGCGTGCATACACGGCGGATCCGGGTTTCGAACCTGGAACCTTCCGGGTCCGAAGTCGAGACCCTACCACTAGGCCACCGCAGCCTTTGAATTCCACTATGAGTTCGTGATCTGTGATTTGAGAATCTTATAATTTTTAATGGCAACCCTAGAGATGGTAAAAACCTGCCGGTTTTTTTCTTTTGTTTCGGTTAACCGGTTTTTTCGGTTATTTTTTTGCCCCGATTTAAACCGGTTATTTTCTTAAATCCAAAATTCGGGGAAAAAACTCAGCTATCAAACGATAGGCTCGATTTTAGGTTCGAGTTATGAAGTTTTGAATTTCATCATCTTAGGCCAATAAACGGCCACCGCTTCCTCGAGGCGGACATTGAGATAGTCTAAAACAGTCATAGTCAAGCTTTCATAACTCGATTAATTTTGGTCGCAGAAGATTGGAACATTTTGTTTCAAATTTCAGTGTGCCAAAAATATTTTAATAAATATGATTAATAGGAGCGAGGGACTGTATAAAAATTTAGACACAGGTATTTTTTATTATTATACATATAGACGCAAACAACACAAAATACGATTATTTACGTCTGTACTCTATAATTTCTTTTTTTTATTTGCCTACAATATACTTAATACAATTCTTAAAATTTTGTCTACAATACTTACTTATAGTATTAATTACTCATTTATTATTATTATTACTTATTGTATGAATTAGTTATTTATAATCATTACTTATATTACATTAATTAATTATTGTATTAATACTTACTTATTGTATATTATTATTAATAATAAATTTTGTCCACACACGTTGCTTTAAAAAAAAAACAACCGAAAACAGGTTTTTTTTCAAAAACCGGTAATTTTGAGCGGTTTTAACCGTCAATTTAAACCGGGGGTGAAAAAAACCGGTTTAACCGTAAACCGTTTTTTTTTTTTTTTTTTTTTTTTTGCCATAACCGCCATCCCTAGGTTACTCAACACATTCGAAAGATTAGTTCGTCTTCAACATATTTCTAAAATATTAGAGCAACAAACATGCTAGTTAAAAAGCTAACTATTCTAACTAACAATGACATAAACCAGGGACAACATTTTAATTAAGCTTCTTCATAAACAAGCGCTTAAAATGTTTCTCCCAGAGAACTTTCGACGTTAAACTCGAGTCGAAGCAAAAATCCTTGTAGGAAGGGATCAGGTGACGTTCGAAGTGATGTTGAGTAATCTAATTCAAGAATCACGTCCTTGAGATCTCGGAGTTTAATTTTAACTTTTCACTTCACTGCCGACCCCGTTTAAATATTCTGCTAAGAGTAAATGGGGAGAAGAAAAAATCGCCACGACGAAGTTCTAGCTTCAAATTTATTTACTTAAACTTGCAATTACCGCATTTAGCGAGGAAGCAAATTTCTGATTGCATTTAAATTAGTTTTCCTCGAGAGTTTCTGCTTCGGTGAATTCTTAATGAAGAGTTTTTATCTTGTGAGAGATTAAGTGTTGTTTATCTATATCCTTTAACCTGTCAGATATTGATCGACTGTATTTTTCTACTTTTGCAATTCATGTTTGTTTGTTATTAAGAAACACATAGGTGAGAGTTAAATCGAATTGATTTATTGCGATTCGTGTTAGACATTTAAATTCCAAAACGATTTATCAATTTATTTGTAAGACATAACAATTTAGTAAATAAACGATTAATTTTTAGAAACACACTTTTATTAATATACCATAAGAAAGAAATTATTTTTATTTTAAATTATTTTCTACCTTTTATTCTTTAATTTATAATTTATGATTATAAATATCAAGTAATTTTGAAATATTTTTTCTCAAAATCACTACCAGGTGGCGCCTCTAGTATTAAATCAAAATTTATTTTAATTAATTGATAATTAAGTTCTGAAAATATTAAATTAGTGTACTGTTGACTGAAAAAAATCACTTAATTTTAGAACTATTTCACACAAAAAGAGAGTGAAACGTTCATTACACAATTTCATCTTCATAAACATGAAATTAGTCAAGTTAAATAAATAAATTGTATAAACAATTGAAGCTTTCATTAGTTAAATGTTGAAAATAAAATATTTACTTCCTCGTATGTGAAGTGCTGTACAACCCCGTTTAACCGGACTAAAGGGCGGGGGGGAGTCGTTTCGGATGACGATTTTTTCGGTTAAGCCATGAACATCTGTTACTATTTTGTATGGAAATCAAGATCATACAGAGATAGCTAAAAATAAATAAAGAAGGTAATAAAAATAATCCCAGAGTGAATCGAAAATAACTAAAAGCGAAAACAAAACAAGGAATCCCTTCTAGTCCACTTTTTCAAGGGCTAAGAACTATTCGAAATAGAATCAAAATAATATTTGGGAAATTTTCTGTAAGAAGTTAGCATTACGCTAAAGTTCCTTATTGCCCGAATTCCCCAAACAAAAGACCAATGAGAATAGTACACAAAAGCAAATAATCAAACGAAAAAGGAAATTACACAAACATCAAAAGCGCTAATAAGATGATTAAAAATATTAGCCATCAAACTTAGTTAATAAGCTTTCATAATTTAAAATTAAAGAACTTACCCATGATGAAAAATGCCAGAATATAAAAATCTTAATGCGATCACTAGCCCACGCTGAATAAGAAAAAGTTATTATGTAGCCGCTCTTGTAACATTAACCATAACTAACTGTGACTGACATCAGATTCAGCGCCCTCTGAAGACTGGTAACGACATTAAGTCAGTTGAGATCTGGCAAGTGATGCCTAACAAGAACTATGCTCTTGATTAATTTTGTATCAATTCTGAATTTTTTATGTGAATTGTACGTGTGTAACGTAAACTCGTAAATAAATAACTGTTACACGACCTTGGTTTATTCACTGAACCCTTAAACGACCCCCACAATTACGTAAACTCTCTCCCCTGGCGCCATCTATATTCGCAGAAGAGGCAGAGACAGGAATTTCTTTTTTCTTGTAGGGGAAAGAAACCAAATCAGACATATTAAGAGAAAAAAAAAACCCTTAGTTTCCATCTACGCATAAATGACTCCAATTTTTTTTTATTAGACGGTATATTCCAGACTGTTTCTAACTATAAAATCTTTACTGCTGTAAATATTAAAAGGGAAATGGTTATCATTAAGAGTCTTTAAAAAGGCACTGGAAGCAAATAGAAACTCATTCCTATTATTGCATATTGCTTTAATTCTGTTGGCTTGACTGAAAATTACGTTTCTAAATACTCTAGAATCTATATTGGAACTTTATATCTAATTATGAAATGTTATGAGTGTGAAACTAATTCAAAACTCTCTTTGTAGGCTACACTTATGTTCTTTATTAACGTTAACCCTTCATTGGGCGCAATTTTCGCACCGGCGAGAACGGGAGCATTGAGCCTGACAGGTACAGGTATATACAAGGTGCGTTCGAAAAGTTCGGTGAATGGTCCCATAGTTGAATAACCGCGCTGGTTCGGATGCTGCCCTCACGCAGACGCATTGAGAGAGATGTCAACTAGTGCCCCCTATTGTCCAAATCACGATAGTTAAGCGGAAGTGCGCGCTACGACCAATTTAACGAGTCAGTGTGAGAAGGCGCGTCACTGCGAAATGGAGCAACGCGTGAACATCAAGTTTTGCTTCAAATTAGGCAGAACGGCGACGGAGACACACGAAATGTTAGTGAAAGCGGACGCAGTGAGTAAAAAGTGTGCTTTTGAGTGGTTTAAACGCTTTAGAGACGGAAAGGAAGATGTCAAAGATGAGCCGCGTTCCGGTCGACCACCAACAAGCACAACTCCAGACAACATCGAACGAGTGCGACGGATGCTTGCGGATGATCGACGGCTGTCTTTGAGAATGATAGCAGAAGAATTGAAGATAAGCCTAGACAGTGTGAGCAACATTATTCACGAACATTTGAAAAAGCGTAAGAAAAGTGTCTACGCTTTTCCGACATTACTCAGATCCAGCAACGTGTGACAACGGTGCTTCTAGCGATACCGAAAGAAGAGTTTGCTGACGGTTTCCAGCAGCTGTACAACCGATGTCAATAGTGTATTGTAACTAATGGTGATTACTTTGAATGCCAGTAAGGGTATTTTGTTTGTATACATTGTTTCCTTTATTTTATGAGACCATTCACCGAACTTTTCGAACGCACCTTATAATACCGTAAATAATATTGTTAATATCCATTAATTTTAATTTTAGCATTCTAAAGTTAAGCACTGACCTTCTTGTAGAGGCTTAAAAGAAAAAAGTGGGGATAAAGTTGCAAAAAAGTCTCGCCTTCGCGATTATTTCCGTACAGTACACCATGTGTTTTGGAGATTTCAAAGGCATTTCGTATAACCTGGGTTTCGGTTAATCCGAGTCCGGGTAGACGGAGTTTTATTGTAAACAAAGAGAAATCATTGTAACGTCCAAAGTTTGAGACTTGATGAATCTCCCCATTTTATGCCTAGTCTCCCTACATCCGAAACACCATTTTTGTAATTACCTCTATCTGTGAATGTGATACTGCGTAAAGGAGCAGCTTAGACAAATGAAATTCCGTATGTGCTCTTTACATTAAAACTTGAGTTTTCTGTCTTCTTGGATTTCGTTCGAAAATGGGGTGGGGGGGTGGGGGCCGGCGACCCTTGATGACATATCTAGACGTCATAAACTTTCAATTAAAAACAATTGTCGAAATCTGTCGGGTGGTTGGGGCTGAGGGATTTCTAGGTTTTTCTGCATAGACAATGTACAGAGGAGATTGTTTTTTCGATTTCGTTCGAAAATGGGGTGGGGGGGTGGGGGCCGGCGACCCTTGATGACATATCTAGACGTCATAAACTTTCAATTAAAAACAATTGTCGAAATCTGTCGGGCGGTTGGGGCTGAGGGATTTCTAGGTTTTTCTGCATAGACAATGTACAGAGGAGATTGTTTTTTCGATTTCGTTCGAAAATGGGGATGGTGGGGGCAGGCGACCCTTGATGACATATCTAGACGTCATAAACTTTCAATTAAAAACAATTGTCGAAATCTGTCGGGTGGTTGGGGCTGAGGGATTTCTAGGTTTTTCTGCATAGACAATGTACAGAGGAGATTGTTTTTTCGATTTCGTTCGAAAATGGGGATGGTGGGGGCAGGCGACCCTTGATGACATATCTAGACGTCATAACCTTTCAAATGAAAACAAATTGTCGAAATCGGTTGAGGCTGGCGGACTCGGTGAAAGATTTTTTTACCAAATTATTTTAAATATATAGATTGACATTTAAGTTCTAAAAATAATAATATATTGCATTGTCATCTGAAACACACAACTAACTCCACGAAATTTCAAAACCTTAGCGAATGAAAAATCAGTTATAAAATTCCATCATTACTAAAATGAAAGAAGTCAAAATCGTGTAAAAATGGAGGCTGTTTCACACCCTGTCCACAACATTGAAATAATATGTGAGATATCTCAAATTTCCTTACAATAAATAACAACTATATTTTTAAGTTAACTATTTTGATAAACAATGAACTCAAAGTAACTTCAAAACATATGCTTAATGTTCTTCATCTAAAAGTAGCAAGCACCTAGAATGTTTTTCACAGGGACATTCGAACAGCCAATTTGACTCGAAACCAAAACCCATACGAAAAAAGATCAGGTGACATTTCAAAGTGTTGTTGAGTAATCCAATTCAAGATCACGTCTTTTAAAACTGAGAGCTTAATTTTAACTTTTCACTTCACTGCAAACCCCATTTAAATATTCCGCTAACTTGGAAAAAACGATCTCGCTTCGACAAAGTTTTAGCTGCAAATTTATTTACTTAATCTGCAATTACCGCATTTAGCGAGGATGCAAATTCCTGATTGCATTTAAATTAGTTTTCGTCGAGAGTTTCTGCTTCGGTAAATTCTTAATGAAGAGTTTCTATTTTTTTTATCTTATGTGAGATTAGGTGTTGTTTATATAAATCTTTTACCCCGTCAAATATTGAATGAATGCATTTTTTTGTCTTGAAATAGTGAATTCTATTTTTCCATTTAATATGAACATGGGAGAAATTTCAATCAAAATAGTGTATTGATATTAATCTTGTATATTGTTTCTTAAAATATTATAACTTTATTTGCCTGTAGTATCGAAAATCGAAAAATGAAATTTTTATTTAATTAGAAATCATTCCTTGTTATTTCCAACTGAAATTTTTACATCTGCACTGTTATAGTTTACGTTAACTGATCTCAGCTTCTCTCAAAATATGTGGTTTGTCTTAAATTAACTGACTATAATTTAAGCTATACTTGTCTAACGGTTAACTAAAGAATACTTTAAGCTATACTTAAGGACAACTAAACTTTTAACCTTTAGTTTAGAAGAGAAATGTGAATTCAACAAGTGAATTGCAAACGTGTAAAAGTTCACTTAAATGCGGGGGAAAATGAAATGTAACTCCTAAAAAACAATGCTGTGTTAAAATGTTCATGAAATTTTAGTATATCACATAAAATGTTCCTTTTCGTTTTTATGCTTGTTTCACTGCTCAAAATCAGACTGTAGCGCCACTTTTGCCCCTAGTGCCGAAATTGTAAACTATTTTTTTTCTTTATAATTCGATTGCCATGGCCTAAATAGTATCTATATGTTATCGTTCATGTGATTAATAATAAGCATTTAAAGTGATTGATCAATTTATCATATCGACAGATTATTATGAATAATTACCTGTAAAAGTGATACAGGATTTATCACACTGACCGGTTATTATTCATAATAACTGGACAATGTGATAAATCGATTAATCACTTTTAATTATTCATAACAACCGATTAATCGCATTAACTTTAGCATGTATATGAAATGGTGTTGCGTTTGTTCCAGAATTCTAAATGTCTATACTTTAATTGTGTTCAAATGCCACATCCTGTATATAACATAAACAAACATCGCGAAAGACAGATGCGTTACTTTAATAAATAACACTAAATGCCAATTCTTCATATCATTTGAAAAGGAGTTCGATAAATTTGGCGTAACCTTAACGAAAGCTACGCCTCAGTTCGAAACTGTACGCAAAAATTTGAATTACATGCTTTCAATTAAAATGTCTGAAATTTAATTCGCTTAACCTAGGAAAAATTCTTGAAGCCCAAAAATTGATTTTAGGTTATTAAAATATTTAAATTTTAGAAGAACATGGAAACGAACAACTCTACATAAGTTTTCAATGTTAAAAAAAAAAAAGAATTTTAAGGTAAGTTTCCTATCTGCATTTTTAATATTCAACTCTTCTTCATAAATTTCATTTTAATATTAGTGAAATAAATCTCAGTCTCTTAAATTTTACTTTGTTTTGAAATAAACGCCAAATATTATATAAGAAATATTACTCTTTCATTTAGAATTCCGAACAAATTGCATGTTCATTAATTCCATTTTATTCAAAATTCTATCCAAAAATGAAAAAGGATAAAATTAAATAGAACTTCAACAAAATAATTCTTACTTTTTAAGAAAGTTTTAACGATGACAGCGCCCACATTTTTCAAATATGGACGAGTTTTTTGGTTTGTTTACTTACAGTAAAAACCTTGACTTTATCTGCTTATATGTTGGACTTCCGCTTTGAAGATCCATTGACTCAGCATTACACCGGAAACACGTATTACTGGCATGTAAATAAACCAGAAAACTCGCCCGTAATGATTCAACTGCAGACGATTTTGATTGTCTTCAGTGAAATTTTTCAGTTTTTGTTTTGTGACAATTGTTTTTTGAATAATGTATTGAGTTTTAAAAATATTTGCTTTATTTTAACTTGCTTAAAATATAGTGTTCTTTAATTTCATGTCTAGAAAATTTCTGATTGTACTATTCGTCAAAATTCTCATTGCTTTCGGTTTTTGTGTCGGTAGAATTCGAGAAATATTATTCTTTTAAAAATTAATACTTTTGATCTTATGTAATATTTAACATACACTAATCTAATAAATATATATTAAATTTCATTATATTTTATTCAAAAATAATATAATTATAAAGAACCAAACTAATGTAACTTTAAATGCATGATATAATAATAGTGCATGACGGCTAGAATTTCTTGATGAATTTTATTAAATTATCTTGATAGATTTAACATTTTTTGCGAAACATCTATTTTAATCTTTTAAGTACATCGAAAATAACTGTAAAATATAAATGCATTTTCTCTGATTGTTATTGAAATTACAACGTATATTTTAAACATGTTAATTTTAATTGTGAATATTGATTCGACAGTTTTTTACACATATTATGTTGAATTGTATTATGGAATATAATGCAGATATAATTAAAAATAAACTTATAAATTTATACATACACTCTGTCCCAAAAGTTTATATACTCTTTTAAAATATATGTTTTAACAAAACGGAAAGGCATACAAACACCAGTTACAAATATGTTTATTCAAACCATATGCGACTTGCATTCGACGAAATATTTAGTTAAAATAACAATTTGTATTTCAATTATATAACAAAATGGAAATATTAGGTGTCCCAAAAGTTTATAGAATATATGACATTTCAAGAAAAGGTGCTCAATACAATGTTCTTAATAGCTTAAAGTCTTTCCATTTTTCAGTATGACATTGTATACACGTTTTTCCATCGACATAATTAAGGTTTGTAATATGTCTGGTTCCAAGTTGTACCATACACTTTCAATGGCTGTCTTCAAGGCATTCACTGAATAAAATTTCCCTTCATTCTCATATACCTTCCGAGACATAATGTCCCACACATTTTCAATTGGGTTTAGATCAGGACTTATCGGTGACCACTCAAGAACAGTAACATTTTTCGAGTTTAAATAATTTTTCACAGCATTGGAGATATGGATGGGAGCATGATCATACTGATATTACCAATTTCGCCCCCCCCCCTATGTTTTCTGCAAATGGCATAAGATGATTTTCTAGTGTTTCTATGTATTTAGGATAATTCTGTCAACCATCTAAAAAGGCCAAACCCACTTGACCGTTGAAACTGAAAGCCGCCCACACCATCACAGATCCACCACCATTTTGCCTACTGAAAAAGCTCCTGGGCTCTTTTCGTAAATCATGCCAATATTTTATATTCCCGTCAGGTCCATCGAGTTCCATTTTTTTCATCACTGTAAAGGGCAGCCATCCATTTATCACCATATGACATGATTACGAGCCCATTGTAATGGCTTACTAATGTGAAGCTTTGAGAGTGGTAATCGGCGAGCCATTTTTGCGTGTATCATATAACCAGATTCTATAATTCGTCTATGAACAGTGTTGTTGGAGATTTGCAACCGGGAAGCCCCAGTAATTTCGCGAACCGACATTTTCTGACTTGAAGCCATTCTTTGTATCTGTCTATCACTGCGAATATCCGTCACACGAGGTCTTTCCGAACGAGATTTTGGCTCATATGGCGTCTTACGAGTTAATACATGACAAATCATGCTTTTAGAACGATTTAAAAGTTTCAATATTTCTTTAACAGTCTTACAGAGCAATTTCAAATGCAGAATTTTACTCACTTCTTCATTAGAGAGCTGCTACGCTTTAGGAATCTTGAAACGCAGAACAAACGAACGCTTTCTTTTTCTTACAACGTATTTATTAGGCTCCAGATCGACGTCATGATTACCGATACCATATTTGCATAAAATTGAATTTGTCTTTAAACTTTTGGGACAGGTTATTTCAGTTTATTCTACGATTTAAAAATTGGCATTAAATATACGGGGTAGAACTGCTGTTTTTTCAATTTACTAGACATAACATATCTATACAGAAAGTTACATTGAAATACATCATATACAACAAAAAATATAGGCAAAATACAAGATTCTATAAACTTTTGGGACAGAGTGTATATAATGAAAATATACTGCCTTAGATGATACAAATTCTATATAAATTTCATTTAGTCTTTTTATTGATTTAGCCATTTTTCTGCAAGTAGCAAATTTTAATTTCTTTGATTCACATAAACCAAGGACTCTAACAAGCGAAACGCATTTGAATTCTTTGAAATTTAAATTAAAAGCCAGCATTGAAAACCAAATAATTATCAATATAATTCTGGCAAAAGAATAGTTTTGTTCTGAAATATCAGGCATTCGTTTCATTTTCCCATTCATAAGTCGTCTTTTCTCCAAAAAAATGAAAAATGCAGCAGTTTTAATCTGTCGACGATGTCATTAAAATTAAATCGAAGATTTCCAATTAGATTTTTAATCCCTTGCTTTGAGTTTTCATTTTTTAAAATGCAGCAAAGAATTTAAATAGTCGCGAGACGTCAATTCAACGTCGTTTTCAATGCGGGTTT
>BGPR01042616.1:0-13203 GCA_013235015.1 Araneus ventricosus
TGTTACAGAATATAGTGAAACAGAAGCGAAATTCTTTACAAATTCCATGTTTGGCGACGATTTAGAGGTCTTTGTTGCTTGCTTTAAATCCATTAAGCTTACAAAGCAAAAATAATCCACCATTAGTAGGTAAACTTCCTCCAGCGATTAAATTCGTTCGTTAGCTTTAGAGTGCTGATTCACTCCTAATTCCTTAGACAATCACGAAATACTTGAACTAATTGCAGTAATCTTTATAAGTATGGTGGGATTTCGCTATAAAATTAAAGATTTAGGCAACGGGCAATGTATTTTGTCGTGTTTATCGTAAATCTGTCCGTTTCTTTTCATTTGTAAACAAAAATCTGGAATCCGTATATAAGTAGCATAGATTTAAAACTTTTAAAAATAATTCATGCTTTTTAGACTTTCGTACTCGAGCCACACTGAATATTAAATACATGCATAAAAATGCTTTTAACGTTATTAATTGTTACTAGAGGTCGCCCAGCGGTCGAAATTCGACCTTAATTCATTAAATTTTTAAGTTTGAACGTTATTGAGGTTCTTTTGTCAAAGAGTATACCTCTATAATCATTGCATATAATTTTTTCGAATTTTGTTCTATTACGTCAGCTGCGAGTCGAATTATTTGAAAAATACGAACGATAGGGAAAATGAGGCATAGCTTGGCTAAGTTATATTTAAAATCAATAACGAGTATTTTGGTATTTCCTTGGGGTTTTTTTTATTGCTATACTGGCCAGGTTTCGCCAAGGCTACACAGTTAATTTGCCTATCTTTTTCAAATTATATAAAATTTAAATAAAAAATTAATACAAAAAATGAAATAAAGAATACTTGCTTCGTATTTTTTTATATATGTTTTATTGAAACAAAAAGACCGGGCGGTTTAAAAAATAAATGTTGTCCGACTGTTGACCACAGACTTCTATGTGTTTGACATTCAGTATGAATGTTTTAATTTATTTAATTCAATGTATTAGTAATACATACTATATTAAATCTCTACTCTGTGCGACTGTTTGACCACAGACTAATATGTGTTTGACCTTGACAGATTAAATCATCAGCATTTTGTATTTCACTCCGAAGAGTTTTTTTTTATATATATAAATAATCTAAATAAACTTCCTCTTGGAGTGGATTTCACTGCGGGGGATTAAATGAATTATAAATCATCCACTCCGCATTGACTCCACTAATTTTTTACGGTGTATGAACGTAAACAATGAATGCTTTATTTTATTTAATTTAATGTATTTGTAGCACATCTTATACATAAATTTTATCTTCCTGCACTCCTTCTCCATATGAACTTAAACTATGCCGAATCTCACACTCCTCCGTGCGCGCAATGAGTGTATGAACGTAAACAATGAATATTTTATTTTATTTAATTTAATGCATTTGTAACACATATACATAAATTTTATCTTTCTGGACTCCTTCTCCATATGAACTTTAACTATGCCAAATCTCACACTCCTCCGTGCGCTCAATGTGCTTAAAAAGAGGTACAAATTTTTTTCTTCACGTATTAATATATAGATTGATTAACAAAACAACCGTTACTTAGCATTGTTTAATTTAAGCATTAGGTACGAAACATCTGGATTTGAATATGAAACTTTGGGTCTGTAAATACAATATAACTTCGTAAGATTAATTATATCGCAATTAAATTTATAGGAAATTTACAGGGAACTGAGCATATATCAAGTAGCATGTATGTTCCGAAGGCATTTATTTATTAACATAATCATTGATTTCTGAAACAAATAACGACAAAGATTGTGCACATTCAAGTAGTGACGGTTTGCCATTTTAGAAACGAGCTGTTGGAAAGGATGGAAATTGTTTAGCTGTTTGAAGTTGGTTAGGATGTTGAAAATACATCAAAAAGCAATGGGGGTGTGATCCTCTAGTCTTTCTTACATACTAGAAGATTTGTGCCCGTCTAAGACGGACTTTTAGCTTGCCAACAATATCTCAGATCTGATTGTCACAAATTTGGTAACGAAAGTTGTTTTAGAAATTCTCATGAACGTCGGAAGAGTGCTTAAGAAATAAAAAAAAAAAAAAGAATGAAACGCAGAACTGATGAATCAATTGGCACTATTTTTCGTTTTTTTAATAACTTTATTTTTAACAATTAACTTTTGTTATGAACCAGTAAAAATAATAAACAATCCACTAACAGAAAAAAATTCATTACCAATACAAAATTTTAAAAAATGCTGAATTGATGAATGCAAGTCTTAAGAAAAAATTTAAAAAATGTAATTGTGAATATATATGAACATTAAAAGTAAACAATAAATGCATCAATTAAAAAACTTCATTATAAACAACATGCTTTGTGAAATATCTGTTGTCGTTTTACGCACACTCCTTGTTGTGTGGATTTTTTCATTTGAACTTTAACATGGAAGGGATTCCCTTTCAAAGATAATAAAAATTCACTTCGGCACTCTCTCCCCTCTTCGAATTCTAAGACCCCTCCCCCTTATTTCCAGAGTAATTCACTTTGGCACTCTCTCCCCTCCTCGAATTGTGAAAAGCCCCCTCCCTTGTTTCCAGCGGGCGCTACGGAACGGGTCAGAGCCACGCCCACATTCCTGTAGCGTTAGAGGCCGTATCACTACTATTCTATTGTAGAATTTACACAAGATGGGAATACGCCACATTTCCTGTTTAGCTTCGTAGTATAGCGAAGAGAATAAAGTATGCATATTGGATGTCTTCCCTTTGACAGATAAGGTCCAAACTTTGTTAAAGATCTATAATTTCGGTGCCAAGACCACATACAAAATTTCATTTATCTAACATTTTGCTTTTCGGAGTTTCGTGCTAACATATATACAGACAAACAAGCAAACATGAATCTACCCTTTGATGAATTTCGATCAAATTTAGAGATAGGTCTAAGATTTTGGTGAAAAATCATATATTCTATTTCATCCATCTAGCTGGTAGCGTTTTTAATTTATCGCGTTCACATATACAAGAATAGACAGATCGACAGGCAATAAATACTTAAACGTATTGAATCCCAAATTTGACAGAAATCTTCAATTTAAGCAAAGAAACCGTATGCAAAATTTAATCTATCTGTCTTGGTTCATTTTTTAGGCATCATATTAAAAGGCACACGAACGAACTATTTGTCTTTGAAGGACTGAATTACCAAACTTCGTAGAAATCTACGATTTTGATGCAAATATCATGTACCAAATTTTATTATTCTAGTTCAAGACCTTTTTGAGTTCTGTTCACTGATAGACAAAGAGACATAACTCAAAAACTGGTTTAGTGGCAAATCAGGAAGCTTTAAAAGTGTGGAGGTTCATCCACATCTCTATGTTAATTTTTTTTAACGACGCCAATATTTTTCTTTTATACAAGGTGTACACAAATGAAGCGACACATTTCAAAAATTATTTTTTTAGAAACTAAAAGTGTTGCAACTACGTTTTTCTTAAAATAAGAGCACATCTCAAAAAGTTTTTTTTCAGATAGGTAACGCGGCGTTACGCCGTTCTAAATTTGTTACAGCGAGAAAATTCCGTCAATTTCAATGGCTACCGATCAGCAGAAGCCGATGCGTGTTTTCTGGTTTCTTTTTTCAGTTTTTCTTGAATATCACGAAAACTCTTCAGTTTTCACACTACATGTGCATTGACAAATTAAAGAGAGTAAAATTCCCCTACAAATACATGCTTTTTATTTTTCTTCCAGTTTTAATATTTTCTCAGATAATGGCTCTAAACAAATTTTTGATTTCCTGTAATTTACGACCCCCTAGACCACCAAAATGGCATGTTATTTATCTGGAAAAAAACTATTTGAGATGCGCTCTCATTTAAAAAAAATTCGTAGTTCCAACATTTTTAGTTTTTTAAATTAATTTTTGAAATTAGTCACTTCATTTGTGTACACCCTGTATAATGATAGGAATATCATGCTCACATTGCCATTGAAGCGTCAAGTTTCTTTGTTTCAGTAGATTTAGTACGACGCTATATTTGTACAAAGACTAGTTTCTGTTTTTCTGTCTGTTGCAAGCAAGTACGTTCCTCTTTATAAGTCCGTTTAGCATGTGCTATTTAGGATGCTCTGATACCCAGATCCTGCTGTGCAATTGATGGAAAGCTGCAGATATTACGATTTTTTTTACTGACGCAAAGCGAGTTTCTCTTCTGAATAAATATATTTTTTAACTTTCTCCTGTTTTACTACTGTACCTTTTACATCCACTGTCATGCTCCCTTTTACTCAACATCATTACATCTCGTATATTTCGTATACGCGAAAGTAAAAATTCAACGGATTTATCTTGTCGATCATATCAACAATAAATTCGTTGCTAACATTAATCACCAGATGAAAACGTAAAATGATTATCACATTAAAAACCGAACATTTTATCCATTACTGCTGTATAAATCCTTCAAAACTAATGAGAGTTTCGCGCTAGAAGAATCTCATCTTACCCTTCACAACAATACCACCAATACTGTTTCCACCGATCCATTTAAAACCGTGGCATGTTTTAACCATTTGCCATCAAATTAATTTCCCCAAACACTCCACTAATGTGCCGAACTGTTAATTTCCACAAGAGAAAAATAAGAAAATCTTCCAGCACCAGCAGCACCCAAGCGATCGATGACACTTTGGTATAATTGTTTGAAAATCCCATCTTCCTGGCGAAGAGAATTAGAAAATTATACCGTTCGCTTATCTGTGTCCCCTTCCCAATAGCAAGATGGCCGGGAAATTAGCGAAAGATCCTTAAAAATCTATTTAAGCGCCCCGTTGTCAAAGTCCTGAGACGTACTTAGGCTAATTAGAATCGATTCGCTTTGCTGCCGCTGATAATATCTCTGAATGAAATTAAATATGGATATGGTAAGATGGTGCTCATCTGGAGAGCGTTGATAATCTTGGCCCATGCTGATGATGGGACCGGGGCATTAGGAACAGCAGTTTCTGCAAGGCAAAATGTGCTTTCGTTGATTGTTCTGGGGTTTAGGTTAAGCCTAATGTTCATTGTTCTAACAAGCATTTTTTCGGTGCCATAAAAGACAGATTAGAAGGAAATTGCTCTTTCATCAAGTCCCCACGCCAAAAGAGAACCTCATACTAAAAGAAAAATTTAAGAAACTTTTTTTTCTTAAACCTTTTATTAGTATATTGTATGTCACGGGACAGCAGGAACCACTATTTTCTGGAAGGTAAAACGTGCTTTCGTTTATTATTCTGAGGTTCATGAGGTTTAGGTTAAGCCTAATGTGCTTGGATGTGACATTGTTTAAACGAGATTTTCTTGATGAGGGCAGATTAGAAGCAAGTTGCACTTGGGACTCATCAACTCCACGCGCCGAAAAAAGAATCTCATACTAGAAGAAATGTTTAAGATAATCTTTTCATTAAGTTGTTTATTATCATACTGTATGCCACGGGACAGCAGAAACAATAGTTTCTTGAATGTAAAATGTGCTTTCCTTTATTATTCTGAGGTTCATGAGGTTTAGGTTAAGCCTAATGTGTTTGGATGTACCATTGTTTAAACAAGATTTTCTTGATGAGGGCAGATTAGAAGCAAGTTGCATTGGGACTCATCAACTCCATGCGCCGAAAAAAGAATCTCATACTTTAAGAAATGTTTTACAAATTTCATTAGCTTCTTGTTAGTATACTATATACCATGAGACATTAGGAACTGTTGTTTCTGCAATAGAAGTGTTTATTTGTTGATTGTTCTAAGATTCATGAGTTCAGGTTAAGCCTAATGTGCTTGGAAATGTAATTGTTTGTACAAGCTTTTGCTTCGACCCTTCAAGGTCAGATTATAATCAAGGTGTACTTGGCTCTCGCCAAGTCTCCCCATAGAAAGATAGTCTCATACTAAAAAAAAAAAATGTGAAGAAAAACCTTTTTAAAAAATTTTTATGTTATATACCCGTTGGCTCTAACCTTTTCAGTGCACTATCTTCATAAAGTTGATGTGAAATTTAAAATACTTGTAATTTTGTAAGCACATTTGAGTTTCTAATTCCACTTGGTCGAACATATCTAGTCAAGTATTCAGGGTAAGGTAGAAGTACGGTATCTGCAGTAGGTTTAAGCAACCCCCTACACCTGGGTAGCAGATGATGTTCAAATCTGATTTAAATCCTAATAAGGGGTAGGTTGTTACTCTACCCGAATCTCAGAAGAAACTGGACCGCATTGGTGTTTTTCACTGTGGGAAACCAGGAGAACCTCCAACAGCCATCCTGATAGATAGAGCAATCCATCGATGAAGGGCTTACCGACCTTCCAGTTTTGGAATAATCTGGGTAAAGAACGCAACCACAGGATAGAACCTGTAACCTTTTTCTACGATTTGTGCTCCTCACTAAGCCAATGGTGGGCTGTAAATATGTGTGACGCAATCTGTAATAATATAAAAAAATCTTGATTTATTTAATATTTTTCTTGCCTTGGATATTATGTTCTTGGGAACTGAACTTAAAAATTACTTATTTTTCAGTATCACTGTTGACACATGGCTTCACTATAAAGGAAAGTAAACTATATTCTTTGGTTAGATTCTTTAAATTTTTCTTTGAATCTCTATTAAACAATTAATAGCACTTCTTTAGATTTCAGTTCAGCCACTCTGAAAATACAAACTAGTATCGCTGTCTAGTTCACAGTTCTCTCTATCGCAATTCTCACTCTCATCTAGAGTAGAAACTCTATTATCTGAATCTCTGTTAACGAAGTCGGTACCAGAAAGTCGAACTGTGTTTTTCATTTTTAATAAAACCAACGAATTCTTCAGAAAAGGATGTCAAAGTTAGCATTGGAGCCGATTTTTACGAATATTCATCATCGGGAGATTATCTTTCATAATTCAAGAAGTTATTTAGAGAAAAAAAAATATAAATAAAAACAGTTCAATTCTTAAGTACTTCGATAGGGAGGTGGGTAAACTCCCTGCATTTTCGTGAAAAAATAGCACCGGAAATGTGTCGGAAAGTTCCACGTTATTGAGCGGGGGAAATTATCCTTTTGACGGAAAAAAAAACACCCTCAAAGAATCATTGGTATACGAAGAAAAAGGGAAAATTAGTAATATCCGCGAATACTCTTATCAAAGCTGTTTTAAAAAATGCATGTAAAGCAGGCCATTCACCGCTCTTCCAAAATGGAATTTTTGAAAGGCGGCAAGAAAAACCTATCGTCAAGCTCGAAAACCTGTCAAATTTGGAGCAAAAGATTCGAAATGGTAGAATTCAAAAGAAATTAAAATCCCAAAACTCAATCCGCCGATTCCAATTTGAAACCTCGATGCGAGGGTAGTGGTAAAACAAAGCATCTGCCTACATTGGCACCTCGCGTAGAGGCTAGAAATGAAACTCGAAATCCCCCGCGTGGGGGAAGAGGAGTCTGGGTGGCAGGAATTCTGCGACTTTGAGCCTTAGGACAAATGGCGTAGCTAGCCTTCTCGTGAAAGTCCAGCTTAAGAAGTTTGACAACTAATAAAATAGTTTATTAAATGTTAATTCTTTGGTAGCACTTGTGGACTTATTTTTATAATTTCAAATAAACAATAATGGCAAACTTTAGAGAAAGAAAAGAAGCCTTGATTTGAAAATTAGTCTCTATTAAACGAGTTTTCGATTATCCGAATTGATTACGGTCCAAATCAGCTCGGATAATCGAAGTTCAATGTATTCTATTTCAGAATTCTATCTCAGTTTGACAATCGCTCACATACATAATTCATTGATGTTTCTAATAAACCGTACTGATAATACAAAATTAAAATACCTTACCTTAAAAAACATAAATGCGTATAATCACATTTATACATATGCAGTAAAACCTCGATTAACCGTCACCCTTCGGACCAGGGCTGTGACGGATAACTGAATAGACGGATAAATGAAATCTCTTAATGCATATGTACAATAACGTGATTTCACTGCATGATTGGAACGAAAAAGAAAATAAAATCCTTTAAAAGTGAATAATGCATAATATTGTATTTGAGTTTACAAAACGATCAATGTAAGAGTAGTAACGTATAAAAATGTATTGTAATACTATAAACAAGTAAAATGAAATAATTTAACAAAATTTTTTATTAAAATATCTGTGATATTGTAAACCTATATTTAAAAACCTACATTGATTTTTTTCAGACGATAACGGATAACAGAAACTGATTACGGTTAAACGAATGGCGGCTAATCAAAGTTTCACTGTAAACTCTTTAAATGAAAATGCGCATACGAATCGAACAAAAAAATAATCCAATGAAAAAAGACAGATAAAACTGATATAGAACATTTGATCACAAATAATAGAAGGTTTAAACTTCTTCAATAAATACCTTTATCACTACCGAGCTTCACTATCAACAATATAAGGAAGCACAAATAAATTCTCCGTTTAATTCCAGATAAAACTATCATTATTACCTAAATTGTATATAAACATTATAATCTAAATTAGCTATCACAACATAAACACGCCATTTTAGTTAAACACTTAAACAAACAGAAAGCAACAGAATAAAAAAAAATCCTATCTATTTACAAATCAAATGACTCTGGCGAATGTAAATACAGACCAAATTAGCCTTCTGCATCATCAAACAAAACACCGAGACAAAAAAAAATACCTTGCTTATTTACGGAGGAGCTACACTCTGTAAATTAGCAAACGATCTTTCAAAGATACCGATTTCGATACCAAAAACAAACCGAGCAGAATTAATTCCACACATTTGCCGAAAACGACGCTCATAATTTGTGGCGTAGCACACACCGCCTGGCGGAGAAGAACAAGAGTTGATTTATGGACGAGGATTCGGGGAGACTGGATATGATTGATATAGACACCGCAGGAAAAGTTGCGGAGATCGCATTTATTTGACTGCGCAGGAAGTAATTTTCGCTCCACAGAACGAATTTCGAACCCCCTCCCCTCCTCATACTGCAGCCTGCCACCTCCATTCCAACTTCTGGATGGTAATTTTGGAAGTTTCTTCAGTTTTCTTCGTCAAATCTGCATAGACTAGGTATTGAAATTCCGAGTTTTGGAAGAAATTTCAGTGCCTTACAGAATAGTTGAGTAATTCCGATGTATTTCTCACTTCTATATACCACATTTACACATTACCACATTACAAAAGAATATGGTTGCCCTTCTAGGATGACGCCATTTTTTTTCTTGATAGAACTGGATCGGCAATTTTTCTAGTCCATCTGCTGATGACAATTTTACTTAATTTTTAAACAGATTGAAACTAATTTTGGAATACATATTTTTTTAATTAGGGGATAACAGTCTTTGTTGCTAAAATTCCCTAAACCTCGAATCTCTCAGAGATACATTTCAAGAATCAGGAAACAGAAGCAGGCAATACTGGAATAAATTCATGTTCATGTGATATGCATGTTCAGCGTAACTCAAGAATTCAAATTTGGAATCCATTGTTCATCATGCATTTGTTATTTGTAACATTAAGAATAATTCTTATGCTGTTCGGTATAATTTTTTTTCTGTTACATTGTAATTTACTTCATACATTAGAACTTTAAATTTCTTGGATTTTCATTAATTCTTAAACTTTGTCTAATTTGTTTCATACCGATTTCTGTTTATTGTAGCATCATTCGCAGCTGCATGCATTATTAGAGTTTGTCCGATCTAAATGGTATTGAAGGATTTTTTTTAAATTCATAATATATTTAATTCACTTTACTTAAATTGCTTATTAAATTTCTTTTTATACTATACAACTTAGTTAGTAAATGTGTGCACCAGTGCACCATGTTGGAGAAGCCTGTAAGCCTGAAGAAAAACAGTATAATGCGTGGTAATAAACCTCTATACGAATTTGCTCAGTCCGTGCTATTAAAAGAACAAGATTTTTAAATGGTGACATGAAAAAAGTTTTTGAATGACGATCATCTTTATATCTTCTGGATGGAAGGAACCAAAAGCGAAAAACATATGTTGCGTAAAATCAGGGGCGGATCCAGGGGGGCTATGGGGCTTTAACCCCCCAGAGCTAAGTCAGAATTCTTGATCTTATTCAAGATCACTACAACTGCTTGTTCTTAATTTCCCTTTAAAAAAATAGTTAAAAGGTGACATCATTGCTTTTTGGCTTGAGAGACTCGAAACTTTTCTTTCTTTTCTAGTCATTCCACTTGTATTTGTAGCGTTGATGCAGTCGTAGATATTTTTTGGCTAATTATTTCATTGTATTTTTTTATTAAATTACCAAAAATATTGTATTGTTCTTTACGATTCTAATTTCCAGGTGAGTAAAGCCTGTAAAGTTAAAGTGTTTTGGTTTACATAAGTCATGAGGTTTGACCTTCTTCACGACGATACAAAATTTTTATGACCTCAGCCCCTCCCCCGAGCCAAATCCTGGATTCGCCACTGCGTAAAATGTTCCTCAAAAATTTTACGCAAAATCTTGGCGCCAAAACAAGTGTGTCATCCAATGCAACATGCAGTTACTTATTAGCGTAATTTCGCTATGATTAGGGATCAGCTGCTTAGCTTTGCAGCAACAATAAAACCGTTTTTCCCTATTTATACATCATTTCGACATGCGCAGTATAAGACTTTTCGAGAGATTCTGAGCTGCTGCGAGAAAGATATCAGTTGGCTTTCGACTCGAGTTCAGATTTCGTGGAGCGTTAATAGGTTTTTACGACCAAATTGTGGTTATACTATCTATCTTTGATTCCATATGATTATTGAAATAACGCAGAAGAAAGGGTAGCAAATTTTGCTATAAAAGAACACATAAATTTTTGAAATAATTGCACGCAGTTCTGCAACTATGTTCACTAGTCGCCGCTGGTATGGAGCAATTATTTGCTTAACCCCTTCGCTTACAACATCGTGCTGACGCGTGCATCGAATTACAGAATTTTTGCTATTTAAATCCGTAATTAAGTCAACGTAAAAATTAATTTTAAATACAAAAATCACTTGGACAAGCTTAAATATCTCAAGTATCCTTTACCATCTTAAATAGATTGAAATAATAAAAAATATCCCACATGGGTGGTGTCATCTCATTATGAGGTTAAATAAAATAGGTGGGCAAGGGATTAAGCCTCATGAAAATAAAAATTTCCCACAAAGGCGAAAAAGTAATACATTTTGGTGTGGAAATTTGGTAAGAAATTATGAACAGTTTGGTTTGAAAAGTGTTTATTATCTCATATCTTAGGTTATCACGACTAAATTGTGCTTATAGGATGTGATTTAAAAAATTCATCTTAGATTTTTGAAATGGACAGGATGTTTTCATTATTTTACTTTCAAAAAACCAAATCTTTTGATTTCATTTTCATACAGTGTATAGAACAACTATTTGTCTAAATATCGGATGTACTGTATAAAATACTACACAAACATGAATAAAATCGTTAGATTTGCTATAGAGTAGATATATATTGCTTCGTGTATCTTATTTCTTGCTAAACTTTAGAAAATCGAAATCAATCTTGGAAAAGCCCTACACATGTAACTCGGGGATGATTCGAACTCTGTAAAAAGGCAAAAAGAGGAAAACTTTCAAGCAAAGAATGAAAAAAAGGAGAAAAAGAGAGACTGGGTGGTTCTTCTCGCTCACCCCATCGAAAAAGCCATCAATTTTAAAATCAGGAGAAAGATGTCCCCATCGTCTGGTAGCGCTACTAAAAAATGACCAAGATGAAATCTGTTACTGACATTATATTTTTTCTTCACTTCGGTTGGCAACATTTCACTCCATAAAAATATATCCCATTCTTCTTTTCTTTGTCCGCTATTCTTCCTGGTTTTGATTTTTTTCCCTCACCCCTTGAAAAATATCGGGCGTCTTCCCTTCCGCAGGCACTTACTATTGAAAAAGAATTTCGGCGGTGGTGGACCACTAGGATATCTTTCATAGATATCCCTCACCAACTTTTTTATTCTTCATTTCAATTTCTGTCGTCAACATCACAAGAAATATCCGTTTCCACCAGACGATATGTGGGATGAGACGCCAATTTAAAATGTGTGTAATGACCCGTAATTTGAGCACCACGTGGTCAGCCGCCAGTATTCAAAGCATGGAGTTGCCAAAATTCTGCTGTCCAGCTTGGGGAGGATTTCAATCGTCCATAAACTCTGGCACGAGAACCTTGTAGACAGCAGCAACACAGTAATCTATCAAGTTATTGCGAAACAGAACTTCCTGGACTATGCATGCTATAATCAGTCAAGTTTTATGAATGGAAAAAGTTATAATGGGTGGCGCAGTGAAACGAAAATTTGTTTGCGAATGAAGTTTTGTCATGATTTGTACCCTTGTAGCGCACAGAGAAATAAATTATAGTATTTTAAAATTGATAAATTTTATATCCACAAGCATTGTGGTCTTACTCAATGACATGGAAGAAACTTTGGTATTGAGAAATTCGACATGATAAATATTTGCAGTAGTAGGGCCCATAAATTCTCGTTCTAAAAAGTTCGTTGACAGTAGCAACATAGAAATCAAACAAATTATTGCAAGATGACAGTTTCGGGATGGCATATGCAATAATCATTCAAATGTGGTAAATAGAAAACCATGATATGCAGTGTATTCAGTGAAGCAAAAATGTGCTTGCCAGTGAGGTTTTTCTGTGAATTATGACCTCGTAATACGCAGAAAACAAACTAATAATATTTTTAAATGACAGATATTTGCCCAAATGAAAGTTATGGGCAAATTCAATGACCTGGAAGACCCTTAAATAATGAGAAATCCCAAGTGGTAAATATTTACGCAAACAGGCCTGCAAAAAAATGTCTTGTGTCATAAAATAAGACGTTTGTAAAAATGGCCGTTATTGAAGTAACTGTAAACTTTCAAGTGGCATTCCACAAATCTAAAGATTAAAGCATGTTCCCAGGCATTGAACAAACCATACAACTAAAGTAGTCAAAGGCAGTAAAGTCAATAATGGAAAAAGGAATATGTCTTAGGGTTGAAAATATTCAGAAACATATCGCATTGTAAGTTTGGATAAAGGTAAAAGGAAAGGAAAAAAATATGAACTTAGAATTAAAAGCAGGAGATTAACAATTTCTTTAGAAAGACACCTGGTACTCAGATCTGGCTTATGCAGATTGAGGAACTGTTGAAGGAAGAAGCCT
>BGPR01042617.1:0-13203 GCA_013235015.1 Araneus ventricosus
ATAAAAAAATTTTAAAGTCAATGCAGGATATAATAAAAATGGCAATTATAAGGATTACATAAAATGGAGTTATCCAGTAATGGTGGGTTATTGAAATTTTTTAATTTCGATCACAAAACATTCTTTTAAATAATAAGACAATTTTGATAACGTGAATCACATTGATTATTTTTTTCTTTTATTTTTAAACTTCAGTCATTTTTATTCGCACCCGGATGATTTGGGTATTTCATAAAATTTTGAGTTGCGAGGAAAAGTATAGGGAATTATCAGGCGAGCCTGTTATTTTGTATCTTGACTGCACAGTGTTACAAAGAAACTGAGCCCCATAAAATCAGAAAACTAAAATCAACACATACAATTTATAGATTGTTATTTATTTGAAATATCTTTACCGATGACGTGAAAACAACTAGCAACTGAATCAGAATTCTTTTCAAAAATTTATTTTTTCAAGTCTATTTAAAAGCCAAAAACAGAACTGCAGGTATTAGATCCATGAGTATAAAAGTCAACAGGTGTTTCTTTTAACCTTCCAGCGGGCGAGCTATAATTTTTTAAACGAGCAATCGCTTGTCGTACTTTTTACAGCACAATAATTTTCTTCATTTTTATTACGGAATTTGTGAGTTATTTCATAATAGTAATAAGAGACACGTCAGAAAAGCAAATCTTTTCATCAAGAGTGAAAATTAATTTTTATATTATTTGCAACATCTAAAATTATATTGAAATCAGAAAAATTAATGAGATTTAATACTGTTATTTTATAAAAAAATGTATTAAGCAATATATAATAAAAAAATTATAATGTGCAAACTAAAATTGTACAACAAAGTCTTTTTTCTTAGTTTTTAAACATTGTCCTTTCATTCGAAACATTGAACTTTTGCTAGATAGTGACGCTTACAAGTATACTATATATTGCATCTTCTGCATTTCATGGATTTTGATGATCGTTTTCTTTCTTTCAAACTCAAACCGCAAGTTCTTCTGAAAACTGGTTGCTGTTCACTTGCTTTTTCAGGTTGTGATGTATCATTTAGACTTAAAGACATGGTAATGTCATATGTAATATGTCGATGATCGGATGTTTTGGGCTTCAGTAGTGAGGTTTTTTTTATAAGACTGAGGGCTAAGTTTTTGAAGAAAATTCTTAGGCTTGGTGGAATATCGACAGGCGTATTACATGTTAAATATTTTTGACAATGTAAAATGAAATATTAAATCGCCGTAATGCTCACTGGATATATAAGTATCAAACTGAAACGCTAAGACGTGAAAAAAATTTCCAAATAATACAAACAAGTTCGCGGCGGAAACTTTACGACTGAAGCATAAAACAGTATGAAATCACCTTGAAACTCGAATAAACCCATTTAATCCTGAAGTGCGAGGTAGCATGAAGGAATGGCAATGACATACAGAAAGTTTTAATTCAGAATGTGAGAACCGGGTACGAAAAATCCCGTTTGTTTTAAAATTTGCGCAGGTGCGTCCGCTGGAAAATTAATCTCGCAAACTCCAAATTATTCCCAGTATGAGTTACCTTGCTGAGATATCCATCCCTATTTGATACTTAATCAATAATATATTTCTTTATGTTTTGGTAAATTTCAGGTTATTTCAAATACTCTTAAACTAGCCAATTAGTCTAAATGAGTTAAGTGCAGTAATCGCTGGCCTACCGGTAAGTTCTCGGCTTTGGAATTTAAATATTTCAGGTTCGAAACTCGATTCGATAACGAAATTGGTACAAGTTAAATCTGCAGTCGAGACCTGAATGCTTGCTATTACGTTATCTACAAACAATAGAAATACTCAGGGAAAAATTTTAGTTTTTTTTTTCTCTGTAATGAATATAAACCCTTTTTTTTTGTCGTTGTTGTTCCGAAATTTCAAGTCTCTTTTTTGTTTTATTATACAACTAGCTGTTACCCGCGACTTCGTGCGCGAAGAATTTGAATTATTCTTTTTTTTAATTCTCGAACGTAAATGTTTTGTTGCATTTTGAAAGGGGAAAGGAAAAGTTCTGACGGTTGATAATACTTAATTGGACGGCTGACAGGAGTGTACTGTACATGTATGCTGATATAGTTATGTAAATTGTTTATCTATGATGATATACTTTTGTATACCACGTTATTTGCACGGATGTAAAGGTTGTGTGGGCTGTACACACGTGAACAGGCCACATATAGTTGCCCATGGGAAAAATATGGTTTTTCCAAATGTACGCCTGCCACTTTCAGTGTCTGGCCCTGAGCCTCTAGAATGATATTTTTACAGGTATTTGTTACCTTTTGAGCTGAAATGATAAATCCTTCGGTATTATCGGAAGGAGTGGAATTAAAACACTCTCTCTTCTCCCTATATCAGTCATAACAGTAGCTTTCACGACGTTTGTACCTAGGTGTGTAATTTTTAACCGTGTGCCATTGCGCAGTCTCGGTATATCGAGGTTACGTATTAGGAGTACTGGCACACCGACTATCATTCTAGGCTTGTCGGAAGGTGCCCCTGACAATTCTAAGATCTTGAAGAGCTCTACAGAATATGATACTCCTTGTTAATGTCCATTACCGTATCTACAGAAGGATATTCTGTAATATCTCACTGTGAAAATTAAACAAAACATCGAGAGAATAATTCACTAACGTAGTTGGATCACTGTGTAACCTTATTAAAAGCTGTAAATGCTACCACAACAGGAAACCGGAAGTGTAAATTCTCCTTTGTTGTCTATGGTCAAAGAAAGCAATATTTTCTTTTATTAATTTTAACACTGGCAAAATCCCGCGCACGAAACAGTAATTTGGCTTGAATTTATTTCTATAAGAATAAAAAGTATTGTTAGAAATTACGTTAAAAAATATTTTTAAACCTTTATAGCAATCGGAGAAAATATTTCATCGCAATGGCATTAATAGCATTAAAAAGATCATTTTCTGGTTTTTAAAATGGCATAAAAATAATTGTTGTCTAATAAATATTTCAGAAATTATTGGCAAGAAACGTCTAAGCATTAGGCTTAAAAGCGGCTAATGTTCGTTATTTAATTAAATATCTTAAGAACTAATTAACTCTGAAAGTTGAAAATAACACCTTTGACCTAAAAATATGCTCTAGAATGCCGTGTGTAAATTTCACGTCGCTACCATTCACCGTTTAGGAGGAGTTCTTGTGACCGACCGATTGACCGACAGACAGACTGATACATGTAAATTCTGCCTTATTTTATGGATACTTATAAATGTAAGAAAAAGTTTCAGAAATAAAGGCAAATTAGTTCAAAGTCTAACCATTTCCTAGAAACTGAGTAGCTATAAATTTGCGTTATTTCAAAATCGTCTGCACGTAAAATGTAAAAAAATAATAAAAATTGAATGAAACATGTCACAGAAATAAAATTGGTATCATTGAAAAGGTAACATGTTTATCTTTAAGATGGTATAAAAATAATTTGTGTCGGACAATTTGTTCGGAAGTTACAGCGGAAAAAAGGCTTACGTGATAATTGTTTTTAAAAATAATTTATTCCACATGTTTTCGCATTCCTAAAGGATCACGTGACAGCTGATTGAAAAATAAAAATTTTCATCGCGAATCGCGAAGTCAATAGGCTTTCTTTGTTAACTAATTTTAATCTGTAGTCAAAAATAATTAATTTAACGTGATTTCACCTAGCCTATGTCCGTTCTTGGGTTTGAAGCTACAACTCTGCCAATTTTCATCCAAATCGGTTTTGTGGTTTGGTCGTGAAAGCTTAACAAACAGACAGACAGACAGAAAGACAGACAGACAGACACACTTTCGCATTTATTATATTACTAGCTGTTACCCGCGACTTCGTGCGCGAAGAATTTCAATTATTCTTTTTTTTAATTCACGAATGTAAATGTTTTGTTGCATTTTGAAAGGGGAAAGTAAAAGTTCTGACGGTTGATAATACTTAATTGGACGACTGTCAGGAGTGTACTGTACATGTATGCTGATATAGTTATGTAAATTGTTTATTTATACTAATATACTTTTGTATACCACGTTATTTGCAAGGCTGTAGAGGTTCTGTGGGCTGGACACACGTGAACACGCCACATATAGCTGCCCATGCGAAAAATATGATTTTTCCAAATATACCCCTAATATACTTTAATAATATACTTTCAGTGTCTGGCCCTGAGCATGGCAAATGATATTTTTAATGGGATTGGTTACCTTTTGAACTGAGATGAAAAATCCTTCGGTATTATAGGAAGGCGTAGAAGTAAAACACTCTCTCTTCTCCCCATATCAGTCATAACAGTATCTTTCATGACGTTTGGACCTAGATGTGTAATTTGCAACCGTGTGCCATTGCGGAGTCTCGGTATATCGAGGTTACGTATTAGTAGTACTGGCACACCTACTTTCGATCTCAGCTTGTCAGAAGGTGCGCCTGAAAATTATAAGATGTTGAAGAAAAAAAAAAAAGTTGAAAAAAAAACTACAAAATATGATGTTCCTTGTTAATGCCCATTACCGTATCTACAGATGGATATTCTGTAATATCTCACTGTGAAAATTAAACAAAACACCGAGAGAATAATTCACTAACGTCATTGGATCACTGTGTAACCGTATTAAAAGCTGTAAATGCTACGACAACAGGAAACCGTAAGTGTAAAGTCTCCTTTGTTGTTTATGGTCAAAGAAGGCAGTATTTTCTTATATTAACTTTAACAATGGCAAAAGCCCGCTCGCGAAACAGTAATTTGGCTTGAATTTATTTCTATAAGAATAAAAAGAATTGTTAGAAATTACGTTACAAACATGTTTTTAAACCTTAATAACAATCAGAGAAAACATTTCATCGCAACGGAATTAATAGCATTAAAAAGATCAATTTCTATTCTTTAAAATGGCATAAAAATAATTGTTGTCTAATAAAAATTTCAGAAGTTATTGGCAAAAAACGTCTAGGCTTACGGCTTAAAAACGACTAATTTTCGTTATTTAATTAAATATCTTAAGAATGAATTCCCTCTGAAAGTTGAAAATAGCACCTTTGACGTAGAAATATGCAGTAGAATGTCGTGTGTAAATTTCATGTCGCTACCGTTCACCGTTTAGGAAGAGTTCTTGTGACCGACCGACAGACAGACAGATACATGTAATTTCTGCCTTATTTTATGGATATTTATAAACATAAGCAAAATTTTCAGAAACAAAGGTAAATGAGTTCAAAGTCTAACCATTTCCTAGCAACTGAGTAGCTATAAATTTGCGTTATTTCAAAATCGTCTGCACGTAAAAATTTAAAAAACAAATAAAAATTGAAGGAAAAATGTCACAGAAAATAATTTGGTATCATTGAAAAGGTAAAATTTTGCACTTTAAGATGGTATAACAATAATTTGTATCGGACAATTTGCTCCGAAGTTACAGCGAAAAAAAGGATTACGTAATAGTTGATTTTAAAAATAGTTTATTCCACATGATTTCGCATTAATGAAGGATCACGTGATAGTTGATTGAAAAATAAAATAATCTTCATCGAGAATCGCTGAGTCAATGGGCTTTATTATTTATTTAATTGTTGTCTGTAGTCAAAAATAATTATTTTAACGTGATTTCACCTAGCCTATGTCCGTTCTTGGGTTTCAAGCTACAACTCTGCCAATTTTCATCCACATCGGTTTGGTTGTTTGGTCGTGAATGCTTAACAAACAGACAGACAGACAGACAGACAGACACACTTTCGCATTTATTATATTACTAGCTGTTACCCGCGACTTCGTGCGCGAAGAATTTGAATTATTCTTTTTTTTTAATTCAAGAATGTAAATGTTTTGTTGCATTTTGAAAGGAAAAAGTAAAAGTTCTGACGGAGATAATACTTAATTGGACGGCTGACAGGAGTTTACTGTACATGTATGCTGATATAGTTATTAAAATTGTTTATCTATTCTAATATACTTTTGTATACCACATTATTTGCAAGGATGTAGAGGTTGTGTGGGCAGGACACACGTGAACACGCCATGTATAGTTGCCCATGCGAAAAATATGGTTTTTCCAAATACATCTGCCACTTTCAGTATCTGCCCCTGAGCCTGGCAAATGACATTTTTAAAGGGATTTGTTGCCTTCTGAACTGAGATGATAAATCCTTCGGCATTATCGGAAGGCGTGGAATTAAAATACTCTCTCTTCTCCCTATATCAGCCGTAACAGTAGCTTTCATGACGTTTGCACCTTGGTGTGTAATTTGCGACCGTGTGCCATTCTGCAGTCTCGGTATATCGAGGTTGCGTATTAGTAGTATTGGCACACCGGCATTCAATCTCGGCTTGTCGGAAGGTTCCCTGACAATTCTAAGATGTTGAAGAGCTCTACAGTATGTGATGTTCCTTGTTAATGCCCAGTACCGTATCTACAGATGGATATTCTATAATAACTCACTGTGAAAGTTACAAAAAACATCGAGAGAATAATTCACTAACGTCATTGGATCACTGTGTAACCGCAATAAAAGCTGCAAATGCTACGACAACAGGAACCCGGAAGTGTAAATTCTCCTTTGTTGTTAATGGTCAAAGAAAGCAACATTTTCTTATATTAACTTTAACACTGGCAAAAGCCCGCGCGCGAAACAGTAATTTGGCTTGAATTTATTTCTATAAGAATAAAAAGACTTGTTAGAAATTACGTTACAAAAATATTTTTAAACCTTAATAACAATCAGAGAAAACATTTCATCGCAATGTAATTAATAGCATTAAAAAGATCATTTTCTGGTCTTTAAAATGGCATAAAAGTAATTGTGGTCTAATAAAGATTTCAGAAGTTATTGGCAAAAAACGTCTAAACAATAGGCTTAAAAGCGGCTAATGTTCGTTATTTAATTAAATATCTTAAGAAATAATTAACTCTGAAAGTTGAAAATAGCACCTTGTGTGTAAATTTCATGTCGCTAACGTTCACCGTTTAGGAGGAGTTCTTGTGACCGACCTATCGATCAACAGACAGACAGATACATGTAATTTCTGCCTTGTTTTATAGATATTTATAAACATAAGCAAAACTTTCAGAAACAAAGATAAATTAGTTCAAAGTCTAACCGTTTCCTAGCAGCGAAGTAGGTATAAATTTGCGTTATTTCAAAATCGTCTGCACGTAAAATTTAAAAAATTAATAAAAATTGAATGAAAAATGTCACAGAAATAAAAGTAATATCATTGAAAAGGTAAAACCTTTATCTTTAAGATGGTATAAAAATTATTTGTATCGGATAATTTGTTCCGAAGTTACAGCGGAAAACAGGATTACGTGATAGTTGATTTAAAAAATAATTTATTTCACATGTTTTCGCATTCCTGAAGGATCACGTGACAGTTGAGTGAAAAATAAAAATCTTCATCGCGAATCGCGGAGTCAATGGGCTTTCTTTGTTAACTATTTTTAATCTGTAGTCAAAAATAATTAATTTAACGTGATTTCACCTAGCCTATGTCCGTTCTCGGGTTTCAAGCTACAACTCTGCCAATTTTCATCCAAATCGGTTTTGTGGTTTGGTCGTGAAAGCTTAACAAACAGACAGAAAGACAGACAGACAGACAGACACACTTTCGCATTTATTATATTACTAGCTGTTACCCGCGACTTCGTGCGCGAAGAATTTGAATTATTCTTTTTTTTAATTCACGAATGTAAATGTTTTGTTGCATTTTGAAAGGGGAAAGTAAAAGTTCTGACGGAGATAATACTTAATTGGACGACTGACAGGAGTGTACTGTACATGTATGGTGATATAGTTATGTAAATTGTTTATCTATTCTAATATACTTTTGTATACCACATTATTTGCACGGATGTAGAGGTTGTGTGGGCTGGACACACGTGAACACGCCATGTATAGTTGCCCATGCGAAAAATATGGTTTCTCCAAATGTACATCTGCCACTTTCAGTATCTGGCCCTGAGCCTGGCAAATGACATTTTTAAAGGGATTTGTTGCCTTCTGAACTGAGATGAAAAATCCTTCGGCATTATCGGAAGGCGTCGAATTAAAATACTCTCTCTTCTCCCTGTATCAGTCATAACAGTAGCTTTCATGACGTTTGGACCTTGGTGTGTAGTTTGCGACCGGGTGCCATTGGACAGTCTCGGTATATCGAGGTTGCGTATTAGTAGTACTGGAACCCGGATTCAATCTCGGATTGTTGGAAGGTGCCCTGACAATTCTAAGATGTTGAAGAGCTCTACAGTATATGATGTTCCTTGTTAATCCCATTACCGTATCTACAGAAGGATATTCTGTAATACCTCACTGTGAAAGTTAAACAAAACATCGAGAGAATAATTCACTAACGTCATTGGATCACCGTGTAACCGCATTAAAAGCTGCAAATGCTACGACAACAGGAAACCGGAAGTGTAAAGTCTCCTTTGTTGTTAATGGTCAAAGAAGGCAATATTTTCTTATATTAACTTTAACACTGGCAAAAGCCGCGCGCGAAACAGTAATTTGGCTTGAATTTATTTCTATAAGAATAAAAAGACTTGTTAGAAATTACGTTACAAAAATATTTTTAAACCTTAATAACAATCAGAGAAAACATTTCATGGCAATGTAATTAATAGCATTAAAAAGATCAGTTTCTGGTCTTTAAAATGGCATAAAAATAATTGTTTTCTAATAAATATTTCAGAAGTTATTGGCAAAAAACGTCTAAGCTTTAAGCTTAAAAGCAGCTAATTTTCGTTATTTAATTAAATATCTTAAGAACTAATTAACTCTGAAAGTTGAAAATAGCACCTTTGACCTAGAAATATGCTCTAGAATGTCGTGTGTAAATTTCATGTCGCTACCATTCACCGTTTAGGAGGAGTTCTTGTGACCGACCGACCAACAGACAGACAAATACATATAATTTCTGCCTTATTTTATAGATATTTATAAACATAAGCAAAATTTTCAGAAATGAAGATAAATTAGTTCAAAGTCTAACAGTTTTCTAGCAGCGAATTAGGTATAAATTTGCGTTATTTCAAAATCGTCTGCACGTAAAATTTAAAAAAATAATAATAATTGAATGAAAACTGTCACAGAAATACAATTAGCATCATTGAAAAGGTACAATTTTTATCTTTAAGATGGTATAAAAATAATTTGTATCGGACAATTTGTTCGGAAGTTACAGCGGAAAAAAGGATTACGTGATAATTGATTTTAAAAATAATTTATTCCACATGTTTTCGCATTCCTAAAGGATCACGTGACAGCTGATTGAAAAATAAAAATTTTCATCGCGAATCGCGGAGTCAATGGGCTTTCTTTGTTAACTATTTTTAATCTGTAGTCAAAAATAATTAATTTAACGTGATTTCACCTAGCCTATGTCCGTTCTTGGGTTTCAAGCTACAACTCTGCCAATTTTCATCCAAATCGGTTTTGTGGTTTGGTCGTGAAAGCTTAACAAACAGACAGACAGACAGACAGACTGTACTTCGTTCGGTTACGTATTGCTGTTGATTTTAAAATAATTTATTCTTTCACCGCATTTCCTGAAGGATCATGGGCAATAGATCATAATCATATGTATAATGATACGAAAGTGTCTGTCTGTCTGTGTCTGTTTTTAAGCTTTCACGACCAAAACAAAACCGATTTGGATGAAATTAGGCGAGTTGCCAACCAGAACGGACATAGGCTAGTGAAATCACGTTAAATTAATTATTGTTGATTCAAATTAATGTTAAAAGCCATTGACTCCGCATTCAGATGAAAATTTTATTTTTCAATCAAGCTGTCGATGATCTTTAGGAATGCAGAAAACATGAATAAATTATTTTTAAAATCAATTATCACGTAATCACTTTTTCCCTTAACTTCTCAATTCGGTGTCCGATACAATTATTTTATACCATCTTAAAGTAAAATTTTACCTTTTCAATGATATTAATTTTATTTCTGTGACATTTTTCTTTCATTTTTTATTATTTTAAATTTTACGTGCAGACGATTTTGAAATACAAATTTATCTACTCATTGCTAGGAAATGGATTAGACTTTGAACTAATTTCTCTTTATTTCTGAATTTTTTCTTAATAGTATCCATAAGGCAGAATTACATGTATCTGTCTGTCTGTCTCGGTCAGTCATGGTCAAAGACTCCTCCTAAACGGTGAACGGAGACGTGGAATTTACACAACATTCGGAGCATATTTTAGGTCAAGTATTTTCACTTTCAGAGTTAAGTTAGTTCTAGATATTTAATTAAATACGAAATTAGCCGCTTTTAAGCCTAATCTTAGAACGTTTTTTGCCAATAACTTCTAGAATATTTATTAGACAACAATTATTTTTATGCCATTTTAAAGACAGAAAATGATCTTTTTAATCTATTAATTCCATTGCGATGAAATGTTTTCTCTGATTATTATTAAGGTTTAAAATATTTTTTAACGTAATTTCTAAATATCTGTTATCTTAGAAATAAATTCAAGCCAAATTACTTTTCCCAGGGCTTTTCCAGTGTTAAAATTAATATGAAAATATTGCTCTTTGACCATAAACAACAAAGGGAGACTTTACATTGGTTTCCTGTTGTAGATACAGCTTTAATGATCGGTTAGTGATCCAATGACGTTAGTGAATTATTCTCTCGATTTTAATTTTTCACTGGTATTTAAAATCCATCTGTAGACAGGTAATGGGCATTAACAAGGAACATCACGTTCTGTAGAAGCTCTTCAAATCTTTGTCTGGGCACCTTCCGACAAGCCGGATGATATCTGGTGTGCCAGTACTACTAATACGTAAACCTCGATATACCGAGAACTGCTGAAGCTGCATTCACACCTGGCAAACGTCATTGAAAGCTACTGTTACTGACTGATATAGGAAAGAGAGTGTTTTAATTCCACGCCTTCGATACACCGAAGATTTATCAGTTCAAAAGGAACAAATCCTTAAAAATGCATTTGCCAGGCTCAGGGCCAGACAAGTGGCAGGCTTGCACATTGGAAAACCATATTTTCCTATGGGCAGACTATATCATGCGTGGTATGTCCAGCCCACACAACCTCGTACAAAATAAGTGGTATACAAAGTATATATAGAATGATAAACAATTTACATAACTATATCAGCATACATGTACGATACACTCCTAGTCAGCGTCCAATTAAGTATTATCAACCGTCAGAACTTTTACTTTCCCTTCAAAATGCAACAAAACATTTACATTCTTGAATTAAAAAAGAATAATTCAATTCTTCGCGAGATTTGAATCGCGGTAACAGCTAATAATATAAATAAATGCAGTGTGCTGTCTGTCTATCCTTCATCTGTATCTGTTTGTTAAGCTTTCGACAAAACCTGAAACCGATTTGGATGAAAATTGGCAGAGTTGTAGCGACCAGGAACGGACATAGCTAGGTGAAAATCACGTTAAATTAATTATTTTTGACTACAGATTAAAATAGTTAACGAAAAACATTGACTCCGCAATTCTGATGAAGATTTTTATTTTTCACTAGTCACTGTTACTTCGCGATGCGTCGAAAATTGTGGATTCAAATTATTTTTTAATCAAAGATACACAATGCCTTTTTTGTTGCATTTTTGAAAGGGGAAAGTAGTTCTGACGGTGATAATATAGTGGACGGCTGACAGGAGTGTACTGTACATGTATGCTGATATAGTTGTCTCAGTGTTTATCTATTCTAATATACTCTTTTATTATACCACATTATTTGCGGATGTAGAGGTTGTGTGGGCTGGACACGTAGAACACACCATGTATGATTGCTGAAAAATATAGTTTTTCCCTAATAGCACGCCTGCCATATCTGGCCCTGGAGCTAAGAGTATTAGCATATTTAAAGGGATTTGTTGCCTTCTGGGCAGAGATGATAAATCCTTCAGCATTATCGGAAGGCGTGAATAAATCTCCTTCTCCTATATCGAAGTCGCCAACAGTAGTAGCTTTCGACGTTTGGACCTAGGTGTGTAATTTGTGACCGTGTCGGTTACTTTTTGAATCTCTGTATATATCGAGGTTTATTAGTAGTACTACAGCACACGGCAGTGTCTCAGCTTGCCGGAAGGTGCCCTGATAATTCTAAAGATGTTGAAACTCTACAGTATTGATGTTTCCTTGACTGTGCATCGCCGTATCTACAGATGGATGTTCTGTAATACCTCTCACTGTGAAAGTTAAAAAAAACATAGAGAGAATAATCCACTAAAATCATTGGATCACCGTGTACCGCATTAAAAACTGCAAATGCTGACAACAGAAACTGGCGGAAATTAAAAGTCTCCTTTGTTGTTAATGGTCAAAGAAAGCAATATTTTCTTATATTAACTAACACTGGCAAAAAGCCCTTGGTACAGTAATTTGCCTTGAATTTATTTTATAAAATAAAAAATAAACCTTAGAAATTACGTTACAAAATATTTTAAACATATGTAATCAGATAAAACTTTCATCGTGGAATTAATAGCATTAAAATATCATTTTCTGGTCTTTAAAATGGCATAAAAATAATTGTCTAATAAAAGATTTCAAGTGTGCCAAAAAAAACGACGTCTAAACAATGGAAAACTGAAAGCGGCTAATGTTTAATTCATTTAATTAAATATCTTAAGAACTAATTAACAGAAAGGGATTGAAAATAGCACCTTGTGTGGTAATAAATTTCATGTCATAACGTTTCACCGTTTAGGAGGAGTTCATGATACCATTAATCGACCGACAGACAAAAGCAGATACATGTAATTTCTGCCTTGTTTTATAGATATTTATAAACATAGGCAAAATTGAAATAAAGATAAATTAGTTCAAAGTCTAACCGTTTTCCTGGCAGCAGTAAATTATAAATTTGCGTTATTTAAAATCAGTACATGAAATTATTAAACTGAAAATTGAATAAAAATCAGGGAGAAAAAAAAAAAATATCACCAGAAGCCTACAATTTTTTATATCATTGAAAAGGTAAAATTTTTACTTTAAGATGATATAAAAATAATGTTTATCGAACTATTTCGAAGTTACAGCAGGAAAAAAGTGATAGTTTATTTTTAAACAATTTATTCCATGTTTTGCATTCCCCTGGAAAAGGATCTGTGACAGTTTATCCTTAATAATATAACTCAAATACGAAATTAATGTCTCATATCTGTCTGTCTGTCTGTGTCTGTCTGTCTATCTA
>BGPR01042618.1:0-11229 GCA_013235015.1 Araneus ventricosus
AAACAAACACAACAAGAGATAACGACAGTTTTTATTTTAAAAACAGCAATAAAGATTTATTTTAAAGTTTTAATGAATACTACGTAACTAATTAATAAACAGTAAATAATTTTGATCTCTAAAGTAAAGTTCCAATAAATAAGCAATTTCAATAAAGAAATATATGTACAGACATAGAGTGCAAAAATTATGCAGTTATTTTTTAATTAAATGCATAGAACAGCAGCTAAGAGTGAGTTCTTGCGTTAAATTATAGGTCTTAAAGATAATTCGCTGGCGCTCATAAGATACGAACGTATTAACTAACGAGAACAATTCAGAAATGAGCACGTTCTCAGTTTTGACCTAAAATTAACCAAAATAAGTTCGAATTATAGGCTTATGTACAGAACTCGCCTATTACTAGTAATGATTATCAATGCTGTTAGATTGCAAAAAAATGCATCTACATCATTTTTCGGTTTTCTCAGTATTTTTTTAAATATTCAAATCTTTGCCACAAAAGTTTAATTAGTATTGTGTGGCATCTCAGGCTACTTATGAAATTCAAACGGTAATTTTTGGCAGTTTTACTAAAAATCTAAATTTTTCTTAATCTTTCACTTGGTAATCAACTTAAATATTAATTGTCTTAACTTTTGTTGTTGTTTCCTTTAATTTCTTAACTTTATTAAATTATAAATCAAATTTTTCCATTGGGATTATTTACCCGCCATCTTGTTCCGCGGATGAATTTCTGTGTAAACAAACTGTGGCGTCTTTGTCTGGAAGCGGTTTTCCTTTGTCCTTTTTGAATTTGTGCATTGAAAAGAGCGGTCGGTGTATTTGCAGGTGGTGGCCCGAGGGCCGTTATGGCCTCTAGGGGCCTGTCCCAAAATGCTTTTTCCGTTACTTTTTTCTTGAAAGGTGTTTGAATCTGATGCCGTATTCTTCTACTTCTTGGATGTAGCTTGAGAAGCTTGGAGTAGCTTTTTTTATGAAACAACGATGTTAAGAGGTGCAACGAAAAAATGAGTGTGTGTGCGGCAGTGTGTTTCCGAAACTATTTGTGATAAAAAGGAATGTCACAAAAGAAGTGCAGCGACTGATTCATTCGAATACATCACTGAACAGAATAAAAGAATGTATTCTACACTTGGAAAAATCTGCAATGGTGATTTAAAGTCTGCATTTATCATCCATCATCTTTTTACCTCTTTAACGTGCTGATGTGTGAATTCCAATATTCTGGGAGTATGTGTTCTACACTCATCGTTACTTCATCTTTTCAACGTTTTGCCGAGTGTGATTCCAAAAATCTACAATTTATAACGTACATCGTAATTTTCGCTGCAGCAGTGTGACGTGAATAAGTGTTTTCAATTCCAGCTTTTCTCTGCAATTTCTGCTAAGTGTGTTGCGCTATAACAAATCTTTTCAGTTAATTCATCTAAGAACTTTTATCAAGAATAGAAGATATTTTATATACGGCATAATTCATCATCAATATGTATATTGAAGTTTGCTGTCTTAATTTTAGTAACGTAGAATTCCCTAATTTTCTTAAGCCTGCAGTGTCTATAAATTTCAATGTTGCAACATTCTGTGTTTTTTTATTGTGATTATTACGGGTTATATCATGTGCATTCAATTAATAGTTATATTTAATTTTATGGCAGTATATATTTCAACTTAAAATTTGTTAAATAAAAAATATTTAAAATTAAACATATTTGATTTTGTTTTAATTACCTTTAAATATTCTATAACGCAATGTACAGTAAAATGTTTTCAGATATATTAAGCGGCCAGAATTTCAGGTGTCTAAAAAGGTAGGTGTTATATACATAGGTGCAATAGAAATTGTATTTTATTGTGTTATTTCATATTTAAAAAATATACGTTCATCCCAGCTCTAAAAATATAGCACCCTAAATAAAATACATCATAGAATTTTAGTATTTTACAAATGCATGTGATAAAGAAAAAAAATCAATGAAAATGAAAGTTCATAGCTTCGTGAGAGAGAGTTAGCTGAAAATGAATTTGAGAAAAACTAAACTATGGCACTATTTAAAAAAAATCATTTTGGAGCTCCCAGCGCGTGCGCAGTACGTTTGAAAAGACAGCGAGCTCACCCAACCAGCGGGAGTGTTCTCCCCTAAACTTTCTCGTATACTTCCCCAAAAAGGTGCCGTTTCCTCTTCCCCCGCGCGGCTAAAAAAATTCGAACCTATTGTTACCCAGAATCCAATGACTACCAGAAGGTTTTTCATTATAGTGATTGAAAAATATCTAGGTAAAGAATTTCAAAGAGATGTGTAACGATTTTCCTCTCTTACCGGCTCAAGGACAAACTGACGTAATTCGCTACTCCGTAATGAAATTCCGTTCTTCCAGTACGCATGCGCGTGGAGATACGGATTCTCTTCAAAAGTAAATTATACAGACCGACAGACAGTCAACCCTTTGACGGATTTGGCCCAAAATTTTATACGGACCTACATTCATGACGATAAAACTGTGTACCAAATTTTATCCATATAGCTATTCAAGTTTTTGAGTTATATTTTTCACATGACTTCGGACATACATACAGACAGACTTCCCGTTGAGGGATTTTGTCCAAAATTTGATAGAAACCTACAAATTATGTTTAAAGACCACATACCAAATTTCATCCCCGTAGCTCTAATAGTTTTCGAGTTATCGTGTTCACAGACAGATATAATTCCAAAATTGTGTTTTTCGGTATCAGGGAGGTCTAAAACGTGGAGATCCGTCAAAATCTCGAAATTTTTTGACGATTACAATACTTTCTCTTTGTATACTTCGTATACGAGAAAGTAAAAATGAAGAATCCAAAGATTAAAAATCGCATGTACGCGCACCCGTCGCAACTAAACAGTTTAGTCGCGCGGTGCAGACAACCCGACTAAACTGTTTCGTTGCCGATGGAATTGCCTGTATGCGCCTACCCTAAGTATGCATTTTCCTTAAGACGGCTTTCACCCACATTTCATACAAATTTATAATATTAATGCAAAGAACACATGGTAAATTTCAGCCATTTAGTTCTTGGCATTTTAGAGCCATCGTATTCTAATACAAACATCGTATTCTAATACTAAACAGATGGTCGAAGTCCTAAAAACATTATTTTTGGAGCTCTAAAATGTTAAAATTCATCAAAATTTTTTGACGTTTGTAACCTTCTCTAATTCGTATACGAGTAAGTAAAAAAAGCAATCGGCACTCAAGAAATGATGACAACTAAAAATAAAACATCCGCATTGTGAATCACTTTCAAACTCGTAAACACATTTTCACTTTAAACAAACAAACCTTATTTGAAACATATCAGGCCCAAAATTGCTCATCGCGCGTCAGACTTCGGCCATATCTTTATCTGAATTGATCGTTTGCTCTGGATCGTGTAACCGATACCGAACCATCATTTGCAGGGCATATTGCATCTTCGAGATAACCACATTTGGCAACAGCTAAAAAAAACGACCGATTTCTGACGTCTTCTGCACGAAATACTTACTCATAAAAGCTCAAAAGCCATCAATTATCGATTGAATGACCAATTTCCCGCGAAGGCGGAAACTCTACATTGGCAGATTAAATTAATAGTTTGTACTGGGAAAAACTAAGCAATCGACATTTCGGTATAACATTCCTACAGAGAGTCAAAGATTATATTTAGCATTCTTGCTCACTAGGAGAAACAACAATTTTTGAAATCAGTTATTAGATGAAACAAATTATCACTTGTAATTAAAATTATAATAAATCAAACTATAATTAATAATAAAAATAAAGCAAAACATTATTCCACAATATTAAAAATCTCTTCAACCACAAGATGTCGGTCTATTAACATGGTTGTGCTGGACGTTGACCATGGCAAGTTTGAATTCTTTTGTAGTCTGAACTGTTGAATGTTGTGGCTAGTTTGGTTTTTGTTGCTATTGGATTGGATGGAGGTGGGTTGAAGATAAAAATTTTGAGCATCCATTTAATCCATTAATAGTCTCTAGTCTTTTTGTAGACCTCTCCCAAGTAGCAGGAGCAGCCGCTGTCGGATGTGTGGTGATAGACAGGAAACCTTGTTCCGTGGAATTGCTTGTGCATAGCACAATTGATGCAGACCACCTGAGGTGATCTGCACTTTCTAGTGGGATGGTGACCAGCACATCTTCCGCAAGAAGGCCTATTGGAAGGGCAGTCTTTTGCCAGATGTCGGAAGCCTTGACACTTGTTACATCTCTTGATGTGGAAAAATTCCCGGACCTGGTGCATAGTCCAGTGGATTGGGAGCTTTCCTAACCTTTTCAGCTTATGGATGCTCTCACTTGGGGTTTCGAGAATCCAGTGGGCTGTACCTGGTTGCCGGCCTGAGAGCTTGAACCTAATATTCAGCCTTTCCTTAATGTCTGCGTTAACCGCTAGGGCCTCCCTAACTTCGTTTTCAGTTGTTTCATCAGGCAGATCGTAAATTATAATATTGGGGTGCCTTTTCCCAGGTTTTTTTAGTTTCTATTGTGGACTTGAACGTTTCTTTATTGTTAATAGTTTGAATAAGCTCCTCAACGTCCTGGTCTCTTTCCAGCTGCACCGCCACACCCTTGTTTTTGATTTTCTGAACATCTTTAATCTTGGTTGCGGGCCTTGCGATTTCTCTTTTTAGAATCTCGGGGACTTCTTTTTCCGCTGATTTCATTGGGTGCTGGGGTGATTTGCTGTGATGCTGGCGAGTTGGATGAGGTGCTTAATGCCGTTTCGGTTTGCTGTCCGATAGATCTGGATTTCGGTGGTAGATTGGTTTGTTTGTTGTTTGATTGCAAATGTTTTGCCTTGGTCTCCAGTTGGTTCAGGATTGAGTTTGCGTCTTGCTGCAATGAGACGGGAGGGTGAGGCTTGGGAATAGTAGAGGATTTCTTTGGGACCGTCTGGCTATTAACTATAATTATGAGGCTTTCCAGAAGTTTTATGAAAGATGTGTTATCATTGTGAGTGAGGGCAAAGGGGTCTGACGAGATGGTGGATGAGGAAGAATTGTTTCTTTTTCTCCCTGCACTGGGGCTGCTTGTAAAGTTAACTTCCAGAGTCTTGGAATGATCTGGATCTTCTATCGAAGTGAGGAATTGTTCTCATGGATTTTTAAATCATGAGTCATGATGGCACTAAAAATAACTGGGCTAGCTAAAACTGCACTTAGTGGAAGAAATTAAGACTTATGCAAAGCAGGCTGCAGGGGCAGTTATTCCCCAGTTGCCTGACCTGGTGTTCTCAGTGCCGTGCAAGCAATGTTACCAAAAGAACCACAAAACACAATCTTGGTTAGAAATGTGAGGCAGAGAATTCACAGGGGAGAGTGAAGTGGATTGGCTGAAAAAACAGTTATGCCTGAGAATAACGTACACAGAAAAATTTACAAGAGTGCTCATGGATGAAAAGCTGGAATTTTAAATTAAGGAGAAACCAAAGGGAGTGTCTCCCAAACTTTCTCAGGTATACCCTAACACATGTAGAGAAAATGAAACTTATACGTCAACAAAACTTCCGTCGCAGAACAACAAAGTTGGAACCACGCGTGGTTGCAGAGGATCTAAAACAAAGTTCACAATCCCTCTCTCATTTCGCGCAACAGGACCGGCGACGAACCCTCTAATGCTTTGCTTCCCTTGACTAAAGTTCACCAATTCAGCGAAATGTTCTTGGCAACCGCCAAGCTTTCTTGAGCGTCCCTTCCTGTACAGGATTTGCCACCTAAGAGGCATGCGCAGGAAGTTAGTCTGAAACTGAAACAAGTATGGATTATGCCGACAGAGTCAACCCTTTGACGATTTGGCCCAAAATATTTTATACGGACCTCATCATTCATGATCGATAAACTGTGTATTACAATTCTTATCCCATCTGGCTTTTCAAGTTTTGAGTTATAGCGTTCGCATGACCTCGAACATGAGCAGAGTTGACAGACTTCCCGCTTGACGGATTTTGTCCTACATCTTGAAACCCTGCAAAATTATGTTTAAAGACCACTCATCTACAATCATCCCCGAAGCTCTAATAGTTTTCGAGACGTTCTACACATTACACAACATGCAGACATACATCATTTCATGATCACACACAGACAGACATAATTCCAAAATTGTGTTTTCTCGGAATCAGGAGTGTCTGAAACGTGGAGAATTCGTAAAATCTTTTTTTCGAATTTTTGCTGATTTGATTAACATTATCTTTCTTTGTATACTGGGATCGCTATGAGAAAGTAAAAAGGGGGTGGTAATGCAAAATGTGAGAACCTATTTTTTTATTTTTTTTTATTAAGGAGACACAGTTTTTTAAAACTAATTAAGAGAACAGGTTGGCTGCAATTGAAGAGTTCTAAATGGGGAAGAGAACTTATGCCTAACTTTTATTAATATTATTATTTAATTATTTAAAGCACCCTTACCCCAAAGACCAAAATAGAGCAAAAATTCTAATAGTTTAAAAAGAAAAAGTACAAAGGGATACTGTGGAGGTCGATTAAGATTCCTTAGAAGCAAATATTATTTCAAAATAACTGTTTAAAGCGAATAATTGAAAGCTTACTCAAAACACAGCGTATTAAAGTAACAAAAACCTAGTTTACAAAAAGTGACAGTTTCCCAATCCATCCATAGGACTTTTTGCTAATAAAACTCTGTGAAAGGGATTTTAAGAAATCAATTTGAGATTAATGAAAAGGAGTGAAAGAAAAAAGAAATATAAATGTAAATATTGAAATTTTGCTCTCAAAAAGAGAAAAACTGAGTATTTCAAAAATGATTTTTTTCGGACTCGATCTGGTTTAAACGGGAAATCTCAAGGTCGAATTTTTTGATGACTTCGTGTGCGAGAAAGTAAAAATGAAATGTCATTGATGATACAAAAGCTGTTTTGGCATTAATTACTTTAAATTCTAAAATTCTTTAGAAGGGAGGCTCGATTGAAACTTAAGTTGGATTAGATAGCTTAGTTTAGTAAGATTTGATGTCCTGTTTGAGCTATACTCTGAGACGGACCTGGTAGTTTTGTACCGTGGTAGATGAGCTGGCACTTTCTTCTGTCCAACTTCCATTCATATAAACGGACAAAACTGGTACCATATATTGAGTATAGAATCGTTGTTGAAATTTACATAGTCAGTTTTAAAACAAATTAGCTGACTTGAAAGTATGGCGTGAAACTCAAATTCTTGGGTGGTAAGCTTCAGTTATTCCAGTTTTTCGCCCTATTCTATATCTTATTTTTTATTGAATTTAAATGAATGAAATATTTTTTTGTGAACTAAAAGAGTCGATTTATGGAAAACTGTACCTGATACGGTTTTTGAACATTTGCTTTTGATTGAAATGGTAAACCAGGCTCTGTTTTCATTAATTTCCTGTGTCAAACATTTTGTTTACACATCAGTCGAGTGTTCTAGCAAATTAGAGAAAAGTGTGCTGTGCAAGATTTATGCGATGGGGTGAAATATACGAGGTAATTAATTCATCAATTCAGATTACAGAAAGGATCAAGGATATTCCCAAGAACTTCTGTGTTTTAACTAACCGCAGTTTTGACTAATTGCTTCCGTTGCAACATGTGAAATGGCGATTTCATTCATGTTGACCCTCATAATTGCATCGGTCTAGAATTCTGATAACGTAAACAATGTGTGCGATGTGTTTCAATTGTGTTAGCAGTTCACACAAATTAAACACAAATTTTATGAAAAGAAGGCTTGAAATGTACTTCAATGAGTTACTACTCGAGAACTATTTTCACTACAATATTTTTGTATAGAAACTGCATTTCCGAAAATTTAAAAATTAATGTAAAAACTCTTATTAGCATTTTTATAATGGAATTTTTCTTAAAGATTATGGCATGAAACTTCCTTTCTTTGAATAAAAGAATTTACTTTTGTTATTTATGATATCTTCTATATTTTAAGCTGCAGAACGCTGCCCCATGTCCCCGTACCTGAAGCCATTACAGCAACCGAACCGGTTGAGTGGACATGGGACAAATATTATTTTAAGCTACAGAAAGAAAAGTTTTAAGTCGTATTGTATTCGCAGTAAGCTCGAGGCATTTGAAAGGTTAATATTTTCCTTTTTAATGTTTGTTCTTGACTGAACCTTAGAATAAAGTATATTAAACTACTTAATTAACTAAACAAATCAACGAAAGCTAACGAACATATCACTTGTCGCAGAAAGGAACTCGAGTTTCAGCCGCTTTGCCAGGATTGAAATTAATAACTTAAAAAAAATGTATCGGTTGCAGTCGATCGATTTAATGTATTTGTTACGATCAATGCGATTAATCGGTTATTGTTAATACTAACATGAATTTTTAATCTGGTGTTATTAATAATACTCGTGGTTAGTATGTATAATAACCGGCTATATTCATACTAACCTGATTTTTTTACTTTAACCTTAACATATAGGTTAAACCTACTTATCTTTAACTCCCACCCTAATCTTTAATTTTTCAAAAAATTAATCTTGTCCTTGTTTCCGTTGCATAATTCCATTTATACTGCAAAAATAAACTAAACAAGAATGGAAAGATGTCAATAATTGTGATGTCAAGTACTCATCTGTAGGGTGTCAATAACCGATTTTCTACTATTTATTCTCAATATATTACAAAATACTATCCCAGGATAATTTTTTTATGGAACCCTTTATTCTGCTTAAAGCAGAGTAATTCAAGAAAAGTTACAATGAATCGCACCTTCATCGAAATATTTTTACTATGAATTAATAGTATAACCCTACCCTATATTGAAATGTGAATTTCAGAAAGCAAGTCAATAGAAATAACGAGAGGTTTTATTATAAATTAACTAATATTTTAACATAATGTGTCCCAAGAAAATGGCACCAGTGGCTCTCAAGTAACACCAAAGCTGGAATCATCTCGCTGCCATCTACAAATAACCCAATTTTCATCTGCTCCACAACTAACTTAACAGCAATAAAAATAGAAACAATTACAGGCCCTGTCAATTTGATCTCGACCTGGTCAAAGGAGTCCAACTGGCTAGAACTGCATCTTGGAAAGTCAGGGATGCACTTAGTTTGAATGACCATAAATATATTCATACTCAATTGGGAATCGGTGTACAAAACCACACGTACACCAGATTCAAAACCGCATACGGAGGCCACCGAAAATTATCGATGCACTTCAGGAAAGAAATTCCCCAAATCCAACGATTACTAGATTGCAACACAAGGGAGCAACTGGATGAGACGACCAGCTTCTTTCAAAGAGCGATCTTTCGCTGCTGCCAGAAAGCCTACAAACTGAAAAAAAGTCAAACAATCTACAAAGGTCACCTGGTGGACACAAGAGCTAGACATTAAAAAGAAAGAGATGCGAGCGGTTCAAAAGAGGGCCAATAACACCACAGGCACGGAACAAACAAGATATCAACTCCTCTTCAGCCGAAAGCAAGCTCTCTACAAGAAACTGTCTCTCAGAGCCAAACGAACATCCCTGAAAAACTTCTGCACGCAGACGAAAGATCCATACGGAATCCCATATAAAGCCACAGTCAAAGACAATCTCCCCCCCATCAGACCTTTTCAAGATTATGGACCAGCCGGAAGAAGGAGACTTCCAGTCCTTCGCAAACAGAATTCTTCAAGAACTCTACCCACAAATCCCTATTCCCCTTCCAACGCCAGCCTCAGAACCTAACAGCCAGAGAAGAAGCCTTTACCAAAAACGAAATAGCCCGCATCATGCAAAAAGTTCCAATTAAAAAAGCACCTGGTTATGACGGAATAGACTTCATTGTACTCAAAACCATATTCAGAACCCACCCAGAGATTCTCATCGCATTTTACAACAAATGTCTGTCATTCCAATGCCCACTAACCCACTGAAGACTGGAGTTATAGTCCTTTTCATAAAACGGGAAAAACAAATCGGACTAAATCACCGCCCAATCTCCCTCCTTCCACTTTGGCCAAAATACTGGAGAATTTCTTTTGAACGACTCAGCCACCACCTCAGAAAATAACCTTCAACATCCTACCAGTACGGCTTCAGAAACAATAGATCTACTGGAAGAAGCAATACTTGACCTCCTCGATAAGATAAATTTGAGAAGAACAGCAACAACATGCCTGATCTCCTTGGACATCAAAGGGGCATTCGACTTCACTGCATACACACACGATTAAAACAGACCTCGACAACCTGAGTACCATGGCACACCCTCAGATCTATATAGATATTCTTTCCAATGGAAAGTTGCAATAAACACCTCAGGTCCAGCAACATAGAATCAGCAACAAGGTTGCCCCCCAAGCTCCTGCACAGGACCAGCTTTCTGGAACCTGGTGGCCGACAGAAGTGCTCCGGCAAGACTGGCCCCAAGGGGTGCACCTACAGGCCTTTTGCAGATGATTTCGTCTTTTGGTCCACGCCGGGTCAAAACAGGAAATCAAAAAATCCCAATAAAGCATTACAAACCTTCAAGACATGGACCAAAACAAGCACAAACTTGAAATTTCTATGAAAACTAATTATCTCCATATAAACAAAAATAGATCAGGACCAATATGGTCTCAGAATTAAATGGGACAAAACGACATAAAAGAGCGTAATAATAAAATACTTGGGAGATTAATCTGCAAGATAAACTTATACTCGCGGACCACCTTTCAAATAAAAAACAAGCCCTTATCCCTCACCAAGGGCCGGGAATGTAAGGAACAAGCTGGGGACTCAGTAGAAAACATCAGAAGACAGCTGTATCTGGCGGTGGTAGGAAGGTCATTCTCTATGCCTCAGCAGCAGTTACATCACTGCCAGACAGCAGAAACTCCTGTCTTCTATCAAGAAAGTTTCTGCTCAATATCATGAGGGCGGACAACACCGGTACCAACGCGGAGTCTAGGTCTAATGCCTCTTCACATTAAAGAGCCAAATGCAATAACACTATAAGGATAGGCCGCCTGGGTAAATTGCGATTACAGAAAGGTATCCACTTTGACCATGAAAGCTATGAACAGCCATCTACCACCATCAACAATACACCTGCACTTTTAGCCTGGAAGGAGATAGAATCTCACATGGGGGACACAGTTCCTTCCAAAGAACGCCAATTGAAGTATCACAGATGGCTCATATAACAATCAAACGGGCAGTGCTTTTCTGTGCCGATTGCAAACGAAGCCATCACTAAAACCTGGAAAA
>BGPR01042620.1:0-13202 GCA_013235015.1 Araneus ventricosus
AAAAATGTGGAACGTAAAATAACTTACTTATACTTTTAATTCTGGGTCTCTATGTGTATCTTCGTTATTCAATTTGGAGCTAATTCTTGTATTCTTGTTTATCTGGTTTCTAACATTTATTTCACTTATTTTTACAAAGAATATGCTTTAATCTTTGCAAAGTATATATACTATGTCATTTTTCATAACGTTATATTTAGGGTTGTCATAATTTCCAGGTATTGATACGGGACGTTTAAGTGCTAAATAAATAAAGCATGAAAAAAGTGGGTAGGTAATGGTTTATTTTACTCTGATAAAAAAGCAATAAAGCCCAAACAATCTAATAAACTGAACACTTAGAATAATAAAAAAGATGCAGGGTAATCCTTTTTAGCCTAGTCTTATTTTAAAGTTGATTTTACTTTCTTAATTACATCATTTTCTTCTTCCACATAATTATAAAATTGGGCGCAAATCATTTTTAAATTATAATGACAAATCAAAATTGCTTCAGTTGTCTCCGCTGACAACCAGTTTCTTTCGTTCGACCATTGAGTTCACATTAGGGAAAATATTCTCTCCACAATAGCATTGTTGGCTTGATAGGCAAATACGTTTTCGCAGAGCTTTATAAGACATGATTTCTCATCAATATACATGATATCTGCAAAAAACTTCATCCATTTCTCTTGCATACTCAATTTCATAATTGCCTCGCAGTTTTGGTTGGTATTATTTTTCTCTAATTAATCTCTTAGATATACAAATTGGTTGAATAGAATCTCAGTGTTGCGAATATCGATGTTTCTTACCTATAAATATGCAATAGTACGTTCTATATCTTTCCAGCAGAGTTTAAGGAGAAAACGGGACAAATAGCAATATGTGACTGAGTAGTGAAATACTGTGACAGTCCCGCATATACGGAACGTATGGCAACCCTAATTATATGTATATATAGATAAAGAAATTAAAATACCTTTGCATCCCTTTATCTTTTTTCATTTTACTCCAAACAGAGCTGCTTTTCGTTTGATAATATATAAAACATTTAAAAAGCAGTGATTTGTTTCGATTTTGCGTCTATCTAGATGGGTTGGACATAAGTGTCCAAACATTCAAATTTTGCATTAAATAGGAACAGAACTTCAAAATTGTTTTTAATAATTATTTTTTTAATTTTCTTACGTTAAATAAAGGAAACTTATTCAGTTAAAGAGGAGAAATGAGCTCATAAATCACCAATTTATATTTGTGAACTATAATAAATTTTACCATAAACTGAGAAACATTTTATATTTCTTCTAACTTTCGAGCTCGAATGAACAGTGTCAAATCTTTGTCCTAAAGAACAAAATGGTATAATCTAATAACAATACCGGCAAAAAAAGATGGAAATAATAAAATTATCCGCACGAAATTTTTATGAAAACAGCACTTGAGATGAATTAAGATAATTTTTCAAAAAAAAAAAATGTTATCTAATTTAAGCTCTGCAAAGTAAATCATTAAAATCGTTTCCATCGTTTCTTTTTTCTTGTTGAAGTTATCTTGTTAAAAAATTTAAATGTGAATTGTAAAATAAAGCAATGACTTTCAAATATAATATAACTAATCAAAAGAATAGGTGGTTGACAGAACAATGTGAACACTTTTGAATTTGCACAGTTTTTCAGATATCTCCCGAAAGACTGAAAGAATTTTCCTAGAACTTCGACCATGTAAAGAAGAGGCTTTAACTCACAGTTTACAGGGAAGATTCGGTCACGATGGCATTTAGGGGACTGACCAGAAATTGATGAAGAAAATGATTTAGGACTCACCCCATTTTTCAGAAAGCTGATAATGAGTAGCAACTTTCGCCAATGGTTTCGCTTGATAAGCGAAAAAATATTTACATGCATTTGTGTAAAAAAAGTACGAATATTCAGGAAGCTATAAAGGATTTCTTAAAGATTCCCAAATTTTCCACAATTTTTTTGCTTATAACATACAGATTTTTCAGCGAAATTATACGAAACGTACAGAATTCATGGCAATATGTTAGCAAAATGTTGTAATAAAATTTCAAGAGAATACTTTGAATACTAGTGGAAATATGAGTAGTGGCTAAACTTTTAAAGATTGAAATGAAGAGCAGATTTTTGTGTGGGGGGAGGGGCGAGATCTACTGTTCACAGAACTACTAGCATACATAACAGCTTTTTAGAGGATAACAATATGTAATAATTTATATAGTATATCATGTCTAGTTATTGATTTAAATTGATTATATTTATAATAAATAAAATTTACAAATATATATAGAGAAAAAGTATCATTTTTTATATGAGTGGGCCCCCATTTACTGCTAGCAACCGTTATTTTCAGACCCAGTCCGCCACTGCCTCCCCCTGTCACACCCTTGAAATGTTCAACAAAAGATACGTCGCCCCACCTGGGTGAGTGGTAGAACTGGTAGTGGCACAAACAGGTTGATCTTATTGAGGCGAGTTTTTTTTTTTTAAATAAATCTGTTTAAGAGTATTTTGTGTTCATAAAGTAAATATAAGATTTATTGCAAAATATATCAAATTCCAAAATACTACTGTTTACAATTGTTCTTTTATATTAATATTTTATTACTATTGTATATTAATTAGTTTTTTTGTTGTAAACCTTAATCTTATTTCATACAAAATAAGTACACATATAATCATTATTATTGTTATGCTCATAAATGGCATTAAAACACATAGTTAAAGTTTAAAAATAAAATTTGAAATATGATCTATAACGTAGTGCTTTGTTTCTGAACTGCAAGTTTATATTTATGTAATATAGTTTGACATGTGACAAGGGGGAGGGAGGGGGTATGGTGAAGTGTGACACTTTGTGACAAAGGGGGGGGGTCAAAAATATTGAAAAAAAGTGTGACATCATTTATGGACAGCCCCTAAGTAATATTTATATAATAAATCCACGTTATATTTTAATTTCTTATCTTTCTGATTTAAATCTTAATTATAATGCAACGTTAAAAGTACGAGAGGCGCAATTTCTCGTTGTTAAAAACATGGTATGGCTTTAACGGGAAAGTACCTAATAATTCTGTAAAATTCTAATAGTAAAATTCCGTCATGATAAATAATTCTAAAACCTGCTTTAGAAATAAAAACGGGTAATAATTTAGGAAACTGAACATATTTTTGTCAGAGAAGGCAGTTTTTAATTTTTATTTCCGTATTTTTGTAGCGGAGTCTCGAAAATAACTAGTCTGTCCTTCGCCATTTTATACTTCATAAAACAGTAACATAGCTGTTGAAAAAATATAGTACCCATCCTCACGTTATCTCCCGCCTATTACTATTTCAAAGAATTAGCAGATAATTCCGATAAGCTATAAGAAAAACGTTCCTTCTTGCACAGAAGTCAAAAAACCCCACACAGACTCAAAATCCCTCTTCTTCCAACTGCGGGGTGACAAACACAATGGGCGGTTTACAATGAGCAGGCCAATCCCCCAATTACTCGTATGTATGTGGTCCTGGGGGAAAGGAAATTCCAATAGCCCGAGAATACCCGGGCTTGCCGCTAGAGATGCAGAAAACTTTGCGAGTTATCTCGTAGAATGCCGCTTGACAGGAAAAAAAGTTCGCGAGATATTTCGGGTTTGGCGCTGAGTGGGTGAAGGTGAAGTTATTCTTACCGTCGACAGATGGCAGCATGTTGATACCGTAAAACTATATTAATCAACGTTGAATCATATAAATATTTTATTTTAAGGTGAAGTTATTCTTACCGTCTACAGAAGGCAGCATGATGACACCGTAACACTATATTAATCAACTTTGAATCATATATATCCAAAAAATATTTTACAAAATGTTCATTTGAATAATAAAGTTTACACAATCATTTTGTTTTACTGTATATAAAATGCGGGCCGGATTCAGCTAATGAAGTTAACCATGAAACAGCTCTCACATAATGGATTATCTATTGTTCTGTGAAAAAAAATTGAGTGGTACTCTCATTGTAAAAATATGCACGTGATTTATTGTTGCAAATCTTGTATTTGATTTTCAATCAATAGTGTAATTATAAATGGCGTCTCATAATACATTGAAAGAGGAATAAATAAATTTCAAAATTATATAAAAAATTTTCAAGCATATTATTATATTTACTTTTAAACCTTATCCCCTTATTTATTAAATTAGCAAACTTCGATATAAGAGCTTCCTCTTTGACTTCTAATTTCATTCTGAACTCGAAATTGTAACGACAAAAGATAATTTAACTAAGAAAACTATTCAGATTGATTGTGAATGAACATGGAATTCCGTAGAGATCCGAACTCCGTAACTGCATTTTATTATCATCATTTATGTTTTCTGCTGCAAGTCTCGCTAACTCAGTGGTAAGTTGCCGGTTTGGTAAGCAAATGGTCCCAGATTCAAATCTCGCTAATATAATATTTTAACAAAATGTTTTGTTATGGAGGAGGAACATATTTCTTTAAAAATTAAAAAAATATTTTATTTCAATTGGATTAATAAAAAATATTTAGCTCACATTCTGAAGGATTTAGCCATGATCTACATGACTGATCGTTAATAAACAGATTTTTTTATATATTCTTTCATCTAGCTTGACTTGCTTCAGGTTTGTAATAGACTCTTGACTCACCTCCTAATGTTTTGAAATTTTTTACCCTTATGTGTTCTTGATGACAGTGCTCTAATTTAATATTTCCGTAACTTATTTATCGAATAATTTAATTGAATTTTAATGCCTGGAAGTGAACTTGAGAAAATATTGTTTTCAGGATGCCAACATATTTATAATAACGAATTATATATTTAAGACTTAAAAGTAGAAAATCATTACAATAAAAAAATCTAATTTTCAGTCCACTAAGAAAGTATGTTTTTAGAACGTGTTTTTCTTAGTTAATCTAGAAACAAAACAAAACTTAACTTAAATCAGAAACTAGGGTAAATAACATTATTTTCCCTTTTCGCGCTTTCACACATTACATTGATTAAATTCTAAGTGATGCAGAACCAACAAGATATCTTCTTTTACAGAATGGAGGTCATTTAATTTCTGAGTTGTAGGATTACACTCTTGCCTCTGGAATCGGAGGCTTGTCAAAATTCTTACTAGTTTATAATGCACTGAAGGAACTAAAAGACAACAGTTAATCAGCAGATGGCAATGATGGTTGGAAGGCTTATCAAAGTGAGCTGTGGAAAGACGATCAGGAAGGATTTATTGCTGAGTGATTTCCAGGAACCAAAGGAAAAGAAATGGAACGGGGACATAAAGCATTTTTTATCTTAAAACTCAGTCGAAACCATGGGGTTTTTTTTCTGAAACACAGATGGTAAGTGGATGATTTTATCGAGAATATCTTACTAAAACCTTGAAGAATTTCAGGTTCCCATACACATATTAGGATATTCACAAAAAATAAACCTAAAGACATCTTTGAAACGTATTCTCATTGGTTTAATTTTAGAACTGAATATCCTCTGTCAATAAATTTTGACTAAAAAAACTGGAGTGAATTTTCCCAGTAACATAATTACTCCATTTCTGTATGGATAAGAGAAATTTTAAATACTGCATTTTATATACAGCAACCACAATATTAAAAGTATGCAAAACTTAATTCGAACTTAGCCCTGATTATGTTTCCGAATAAAAAATATACTGAAATTAAATAGGAAAAAAAAGATTTCTATGTTGGACGTTGGATAGGGATAATTTTTTGAAAAAAAATTTTTTTCTTTAAAATTTCAAGAATTAATTAATTAATTAAATTATCTATATAGTATATAAAATTCAATGTCTATTTGTCTGTTTGCTTGTTTGAACCCTATACTACACCCTCTGATGCATTAGAACGAAATTTGGTCCAAATGTACTTTAACACCTAGAAGGATTAATTACGCTTAAAAAATTGATATCTCCCCTAAAGGGAGTGAAAGGGGGATTGAAAGGGACATTTTTAATGTTTTTCAGCCATAACTTTGGAAGATATTATGGCACACAAACCATTTTTACACCATCTTTAAAATTCAAAAAATTACCGCTTCAGTGAAATATGATCCATTTGCCTATAATTTTCTCTCATTTTCAATCAATTTTAAAAAATTCAATTTAAATGCAATTTGTAAAAATGCTTTCGTTTGTTGGAATCTTAAACCTATTCGCATCTCGCGCGCTTTTGCCAATGTTAAAGTTAAGTTCTCAGACATTTTCGCTTTCGCACGCAGATTATCGTTGATTTTAATACGCGCACGTTGTAATTTATCTTTAAAAAGTGCTTTTTAAGATCGTTGCAATTCCTTTTACTGTTTGCCTAAATTTTGTCGCATATTTTGACACTTTGAAATTGTTAATTCTCCCAGTTGGCATCTCATATGAATTTTAAATGACTGTTTTTTTTCACTTGATCTCATTGAATATGTTCACAATTCGAAACCCGATTCCACTGAAGATCCGCCGTGTATGAGACCTGTTGCATTCTAAATCATACGTAGTGGCTAAGAGTCCTCCCGTTTGTGTGGTGCGGAAGTTTGTAGAAGGGCGCCACTTCGGGTATCGTCCCCATCATTTGAACGTGACTCAAAATGTCGTCCCAAAATAGCCCTCGCGTCGCTTCTGAACGGGAATTTAATATAACTAAACTAAACTAATCCATTTAATACCATAAGTATGTCATCCGGCAGATGCGTTCGCTTTCGGAACACAGTGTCGTTAATAAGAAAAGCAGGAAAATATTTTGTTGCTCCGTTAAGGCGATCTTATAATTCATATCTCCACTATATATAATTTTTGAGAGAAATTATTTAACACAACAGCAGATAATTAGTCACGAGCGCCTTAAAAATATATGGAGATTCTGGCATTTATTTAAAATAACGACTTCTCGAAAGATAATTTCGCTGGCTTAATATAGATTTCGGTCTAGAATTACTCTTAATTTCAGATTAAAACATTCATAATATCAATTAATAAACAAAATTTTATATCTTCAGTAATAAAAATACAATTTTCATCAGTGATGTTCCAAATACAATGCTCTTAGTTTAATTTTGACCTACATTTTACGTAGTTTGATAAATAATTCAATAGTCTGCGTCTTTTGTATATTTATGATCCTGATACTGGAAGTAATATCCGTTCTGCTTGTCATTGGAAGGCCCTGCTTAGGAAATGAATCCAATATCGGTCCTGAAAGCTGTTTCACATTCCACTGCCCAAGTAGCAGTATTGAGGACATCCTATGGTTATGAATTCCAGACTGGGATAATTTTAGGCCCTTATGTCTAATTGATTTTACATATTTTTATTTAATTTAACTCGTTTCATGTTCGTAGAGATGAAATTTAGTAATCGATTTTTCACTTACACTTCTTTATGTGCTGGATTTCTGACATTTTGTATAGTTGTACATTCCCGACAGCAATATAATATTTTAATATTTCCAAACCTTAATTTTTAGTTTATCGATTAGTTTTAATTAAAATCTTATTCCATGTGAGGGGTGAAATCTTGTAGTGAAATTGAGGAGTGTTAATTTTAAGATTCCATGATAGTTACAATAAAGAATGATTACATACTATATTAAAAAATAAAAATATTAGAAAATGATAAAAATAAAAAGTTTATAAAAACAGCAGTAGGGTAAAAATGGTGATTTGGGCACAGTTTGACCTCAGTTGACCCCGACTTTCGTGTTTCGGTGTATAGGGGGCGCTGTGATCGTCAACCTCTTCCGAGTTGAGATAAGGAATTTTCTTGGACTTTTACCCCCACCGCCAACCCCTTCTTAGATTAGATAAGGAATTAAGATAACGAATTAATTATTTTTTGGGACTTTGAAAATTTTTGAGGAACTTTGGATTTTTCTCGACTTATTTCTTTTACAAAAGTTTGATTTTCGTGGCTTAGATTTTTTTTTTTTCACAATGTCCTTTCACAGATTTACATCAATTCAATCATAACTTATCATGCGTGCATTAAAATAAAATATTTAAATATAAAATAAACATAATAATTTGATACTTACAATCTTAATTTCATTTTTTTTTTCTTTCTGTTTTTAGAGACTTTGAATTTTCTCAGCTTTTGAACAGAATTTCATCAATTAGAGTTAAACTTTCAATCTTATTCTGTTTTTCGGCATGCTAATTTTTCTTTTTTCGTTATCGAATAACGTTTTTCATTTGTTTTCAGGAAAATTTCAAAACTTGCGCATTTTCTGTTCTTAAAAACATACATGACTAAAATTCACTTTGATTTTTAAACGCACATCTTCCAATGATGAAAACAACCAAAGAATATTCTATCAATAACATAGAAAAATAAAACTCTCTTAGGTTTGAATAAATTAATGAAATGAAACTCATGTTTTACATTCTAATTCCTTTTCACATTGATCAAATAAATTTAATCCCAACAATTTTAACCACCAAAGAACTTTTTTTTTTCCTACATGCATGTTAAATTCATGAAGATTGTGTGTGTGATTTATTTCGAATAACGATAAAAGAGTTACCACGTCTGTGTGTGTGTGTGTCTGCTTCTCTTTGCGATTTTTCCATATATGACTAAAATTCACTTTTATTTTTAAACGCGTTTCTTCCAATGATGAAAACGACTTAAGATTATTCTATCAATAACATAGAAAAATAAAAATCTCTTAGGTTTGAATAAATTAATGAAATGAAACTCACGTTTTACATTCTAATTCCTTTTTACATTGATCAAATAAATTTAATCTCAACAATTTTAACCTCCAAAGAACTTTTTTCTGCATGCGTGAAGACTGTGTGTGCGTGATTTACTTCGAATAACGATAAAAGAGTTACCACGTCTGTGTGTGTTTGCTCTCTTTGCGACAGATTATCTTTTGAGAATATTCCACATAGATAATTCTAATCATTTGCTTACTCTATCTCAATCCTACATGAAACATAGCTTGCTTTGATTAATTTTGAAATTGTTTTTTTTCAATCACGAATGCAATTATTAAAAATCTCTTTGGTTTGATTAAGTTTTTCGTGCCTGGTGAAATTTGATAAAATTGAACTTAAAATTTCAATTTTCTACCAGTTTCGAAAATACCGAAACATAAAAACTATTTTAAAGCCGACCGTTTCAGATGAAGATCTGTTCCAACTTACTTAAATAAACCTCATTCAAACACTTCGAGATTGAATTTCTTTTCCTCAACTTAAAACCTTTATGAAAAATATTTCAGAGTGTTTTTAGATATTCAATTTTTTTTCTCGGCTTTTGAACAAAATTTCTTGAATTGCTCTTTCAATGCTATTTTATTTCAACAACTGATTTTCCATTTTCATTATATATATATATATTGATTGCCTGATTCTCCTGGATTCGAATTTCCAAAACAATCTTCATCACTAGATGTTACGCTTCATGATTATAACAATCTAGCTATGAAGACCTACGCAGTTAGTATTAAATTTGTTTTATCATATTCCCTTTAAGATTAAAAGATCGTGTTAAATCTTACATTCGTGACTAATTTGAACACGTCATAGATGATCCATGTCATGCTTATTTCTAGAATATTTAACTATGACTATCGTCTTGCATTGTTAATTCTAATCACGCATTCTTTTTCAACTATCATACATAGAAAAATCTCTTTATCTTAAATTTCAGTCTATTAATTGATATGTTTATCTTTATGTGTCACTTGATATTTTCTTAGAACTTCGAGAATATTCTTATGCCGATTAAAGGCATGAGTTTGTTTGTTTTTTATCTGTCTCCCTTTCACCCAATTACATTCACAAATGATTAAGTTCTCGCACAAGTTCAACCAATAATGTTACTGAACCCTTTTATCAATTTTTTAGAGTTTCCTTATAAATTTCGAACTTTCCCTCATGAATTCCCTCTACTTTGATTTTTGCCATTCTACTGTGTTTCCCGACTTTTTCTTCATCATGAAACGTGCATCATCTGAATCCGCTTCTTCAAAGACTGCTCCGAAGAAACTCTCAACATTTAACAAAACTGATGGCTTTACTGTTGACTCTATTCCTCCACACCATTATCACCTCGGTGAGAACAACTACGCTGTGGTCAGTGATTTCGCGAATGTTTTAAATGTGCACATTCGAAAGTTCAAAACGAATGAAAACGGCAGAATCTTCCCAACCAAAAACGGTGTTAGTTTTTCACCCTACGTGTGGGAATCACTTGTTACCGAAATGGACAATTCATCTTTACCATCAGAGACAGGGAAAGTGCTAATCGTCAGAGACACATTGTTTCTAACCAGTGCATGGATCGAAAATGTTCCCTATGTCTGGCTTCAGCGATATGTCACGAAACAAGACTTTTCGAGGCAGTTTCTCCCATCTGTGTGCCTACTCACCGAAACTGAATGGAACCAACTTCAGTGCCTTAGGAAAAAGATCACCGAAAGCTGTAAGTCACTGATGTTTAATAATTTTCTGAAAAAGAAAATTCTTTTGGAAGTGTCTTCACGATCTCCACGCACCAATTTACAAATGGAGCTAAGCGATGTTGAAATGGTGCTATCGATGTCCCTAACAGAACTTTTAGCGGACAATATAAAGAGACGAATCGAGGAAGTAATGGTTTGCAATGGCTGCATTGAGAATCAGGCGAATCAGCTTGGTCACGAATGCGTGACCATGAACTTTGAATCCAGACATAGTCTTTACGGAGACTTAGCCATCCTATTGATGGACATTGAAATTGTTGCGAGAAATTTTATTGAAAGAAATGCACAAATGTTAAATTATATAAATGAAACTTTTTTTAATAACCTTAATATGGATTTACTTGTGAAAAATGCCTGTGATATGTATATAGCTTCTGACATCATGCCTCATAGAATGTTTTAAATAAAAGGTATTTTATTTTATTTGTGTTTATATTAATATGTTTTTGCATGTTTGCTATTTTCAAAATGTTTTAACCCTTAAAAGGATTATAATTCTATTTAATATACTGTTTATTTATATTTTACTTTAACTTAACAACTCGAATTTATAGAAAAGCAATCATATTAAAAAATTTCTAAAGTTTGAATAAGTTTCTCCAACATAATGAAATTTGGTGAAACTAAACTTGTGTGTGAAATTTCGATTTTCTATCAGTTTCAGGAATAACAAAACGTGTTACTTGTGAAAAAACACCTGTGATATGTATATAGCTTCTAACATCATGTCTCATTGAATGTTTTAAATAAAAGTTATTTTATTTTATCTGTGTTTATATTAATATGTTTTTGCATGCTTGCTATTTTCAAAATGTTTTAACCCTTAAAAGGATTATAATTCTATTTAATATAGTGTTTATTTACATTTTACTTTAATTTAACTACTCGAATTTATAGAGAAGCAATCATATTAAAAATTTCTAAAGTTTGAATAAGTTTCTCCAACATAATGAAATCTGCCGAAACTAAACTTGAAATTTCTATCAGTTTCAGGAATAACAAAACGTGTTATTATTTTAAAGTCGGCTGCCTTTAAAGAAAAATTGTTTCAAGCTTAAAAGTGTTGACTTTATTTCAACAAACAAATGTCTTGATTGAATATTTTCTCACTCATGCCTTAATTCACTTAGCATAAAAATAGATTCTTTTGAATATATATATATATAAATTTCTTTATATTAATAAAATTCAATAAGTTTCTTTCACTCACATCTAAGTTTTCTTTGTTTCAATCTGAAAAAAATGTTTCTTTCTTCGTGTCTTTAAGGACGATTATAGAGAAAAGAAGTTGCCTTGAATTTTCAAAGGTTACTTCTTTTTCAGAACTATTTTAAAGTTGATGACTTTAAGTGAAAAATTGTTAAAGATACAGACTTAATTTTAAAGCTTGAATTATTTTCTCAAGATTAAAAAGCATTTGTTAAAAGTATTGACATTATTTTAACAATAGCACTTTGATTTTTTTTTTTAAATTTCAACTTGTGATTGAAATCACCTAATAAATTTTCAACGTTTAATTTATCAACATGTTGTCTATCAATTAATAGTTTTATTATAAAGTAATTGTTTAAAAGTTTTATTATAACTATTAACATCTGCTTAAAGAATTTCAATATTTGATTTAAAGAGAAGTCTGAACTTTCCACTTTTTAAAAACTATTAACATTTTATTTCAACTTGTGATAGAAATAACTGAAACTTTTAATCATTCTAATACTAATTATAATAATAATAAAATAAAAATAACAATTTAACATGAAAAATATATTTATTTATTTACTCTGATGATGATAATACATAATTAGTCTCGACGTAAACGTTTACATAGTGGAATTGAATAGTCACGTTCCATTTCATCTAAGCTTTGCTGTAAAGAAGACCAAACTCGACGAAAGGTAAGACTTATACGAGGTTCTTTCACACAAGGCTGAGGAGGGATAGCATGAGTCCATTCTTTTTGATCGTGCATTAGCAAGAGGGATCCTGCTTCCAAAGCTTGTCGCACTGATTTACATCCCTTTTTGGAGAAGATCATGTCACGGCAGGCTCCAAAGCTGAGTGTTGCGATGTCCACGGACTGGTCTAGGGAAGGTTCATCGTCTTTATGCGCACCGATCTTTGCTTGACCACTTTCATAGAAATTGAGTAGTACAAAATTATACTCAAATCCAGTTTTCTTCTCCACGTCAGATTTTATTTTCCACAAAGTCCTGTTCCAGGGTAGTGGTAGTTCGCAGTGACCGGAATATTCATACTCAATGTCCATGTCGCCGTAACTGCATGATTTCCTTAGGGGTCTATAGGATTTACCCCAGACTTTGATGATTGGTTGTTTGAAGGGGCACTTTGAAAGTTTTGTGAACATTTCATTACATTCCTCTTGCGAGTAGAAATTAGGTATATAAGTTATATTAGGTGAAGACATTGCGGAAAACTTGTCGAATTGACTGACCGATTTATAATGAAACATAGCTTTCACAAACACTCACGCGATACACTATCTGTTTAATTATAAGATAACCACTTTTGTCGTCATTTTACATTCCGAAACATCGATTACATTCCGAAACACTCACTAATTTTGCAAACGTCGAGTGTCTTGCTGATTAAACAACCCCCAAAGTAAAATGTAACGCAATTTTTGCTTTTTCCTATTTTTTTCTTCTGACGTCTATCAATAAAATATTTAAGCAACCGTACTAAAAATCTCTTAGGT
>BGPR01042621.1:0-13202 GCA_013235015.1 Araneus ventricosus
TGTAATTATTAATTGTTATAAACATGGTGTATTAAATCAGAATGCTTCAATGATTCTAATCACCACGTCTGACGGCGTCAAAAATGAAGTCATTAAGATATGTATTAAAAGATACAAAATATTCTACAATCAATACATCAATTTAAATTTTATGCAAAAATTCTTTTACAAAAAATAAATAATATATTAGAGAAACAATAATGTATTTGATATATACTTTTGAAATAACCACTAAATATTTCGGATATATGATTTTACATGTATTACAAACTTATGTTTATTTAAACCGTATTTTTAATATTTCTATCAATTTAAGACATCTAAATTTAGTTAAGTTCAAGCTACTGAGTATTAGCGTTTCAAACAGAACTTTTAGACGGGGGCTGAGTCACATCCAGGATGACAAGTCGTTTTCGAATGATTCAAACGCATTCTCTCAGGTTAACGCTTAGGAATAGTTAAAGCAACATTATCAAACATTCTGTAGAAATTTGCTTCTCCTTCCATATTTTAGTTCGAATACATTAAATCGATAATCTCAACGAAAAGTTTTGAATACATATAATGTATGGGAAGACTTTTTCGTATGTAAAAATAAAAATATGAAATCTGCCAAAGCTTTGAAGTAATTCCAAAGCAAATATTTAATAGAAGACTTTTGGGTTTTGATCATGGAGTAAAATGAAAAATATTTTTACACAAAAAAAATTGGAAATTGCGAAATAAAAGTGTCAATTTCTATTGAAGTAAGTTTCCATCCATGGAATGTTTTATGAGAAAAGTTGCACCATTTAAACTGAAGATTAATATTTCCATACTTGATGTTTTGCTTCTTCTTTAAAAAAATACCAAATAAAAAATATATATCGATATAATTTTCGATTCTGTGTTGAATTGTTTGTTCAGCCAAAACTCAGTCTTTACAACTTCGAAAAATTTCTAAAACTTTAAAGCTCAAGCTTTTTTTTCTAAAATATTTTTATTCAACTTGAAATGCTTTTCCTAGAATCCAAAACCATAAGTTCCTTAAATAGGTGAGAAAAATTGGGGATTCCAGAAATTGTCGTTATTCTAAAACTGCCTCTTTCGTCTTTATTCAGTAACTCTTTTTAGAAACAGTAAATAAATGTAAACAATTATTTTTTTGTCAAGTCCATGTGCCTTTCTGTTCTTAAATCAATATTTTTTAACATTTTCTCTTCATTATTTTTTAAAAATAGATTTGTATAATGAGAGAAATGTGAGGAAATAGAAGCCTACCTTTGCTTAGCAAAAATCCTTTTCCACGGAATTCCCTGATAAATATTTAATATAATCTGGAACATTAATTGTAGCAAGAGACATACACTACTCAGACATCGTTCGAATTTTATATTATTATTAAATTGTTAGAATAATTATTATTTTTACAGTGTATTGTGAAATAATGAATTCAAGAATAAAAAATTTAAATATGATTGCAAATATTTCTAAAAAAATTCAACTTTAGAAGTAGACTTTTACTATTGAATCTGAAATATCTCTTAATTAAATTTTAGGAAAATATCTAAATTTACAGTTAGTCTATAGGAAGTAATATAAAAAAAATACCATTGAGCTAATATTCCAGAAAGCCGCGATGAATTCAAGAGGAATGATTTTGATTCTGACTGTTATGTGTTAATATATTTATAATGTGTAAACTTTGAATAATTTTCTACAAATATATGACACATATGAAAACTTATTTCAGCAAACATCATTTCAAACCAGTATTCACAGATTATTTTCCTTCCTCCTGAATATAAACTATGTCTTGCACTTCTTGAAAAACGACTTGAAATGTTTTCGGACTGTTACTTCACATTGATGTTTTTCATATTCTTATTCCATATTATTAATTATAGGACTCACTGAGAAAACATGTCACTATTTTCTCGGTATTTTTAACCTTGTAAGAGATTCAGTTAGAGTACAGAACCCCCGATAGAAAATGAATGCAATCGAAAGTGTAATTGCATGTTCACTCACAGAATACGTATAAATAATTAAAAGAGAATTTATTTGATTATGGACTTAAATTTATTGCTGATTTGTGCATTTACAACAGTACTTTTTCTCAAGTTCTAAATACAAAATAATTGTAAATAAAACGATCATAAAAACCATTTGCATAATATTAAACTGATACAATATCAATGGAAATTTAATTAATTTTGCATTACCATTAAATATAAAAGTTGTCAATGAAAGTGGAAAGTGTTTAAAAAAGCATGCTTCACCTTCTGGCTCAATAATTTTCATTAGATTAAATGATGTAATTTTCATAGGAAAATCTATATCAATAGTTATGCAGGCAAAATATTCAATTTGAACTTTTAAAATTAATTTGCTTCGAAATAAAGGCCCAAACGAAAACGCTGAATTTTATTTAGACATAAAATCAGGTTAATTGTCCAGAAATTCAATGAACATTCTTAAAGGACATTCTTTTTTAGTTATTTTAAGATTTCTTTCCGATCGTATTGACATTCAAATACTTTTTCACTGCAGAAAATAAACAATTCAGATACTTTTATCCTCTTTCCAATAAATTGGCCTATAATATGTTGAAAAAAATATAACGCAATTTTCACTGTGGATATGCAAAAACATACATTCTAGACTAATTTAATTTTGTCACAAGTTTTCGTAGTTATACAATATGCGCACAACATTTTTCAGTAATCGCAATAATATTTTATGTTATAAGTATATAGTGGAGTTTATTGAGAATATAATGCAAAATGTTTAAGCACTTGATTCTGTTTTCATTTAAGTGATGCAAAATATTTAAGAACGTACTACACAACAGAGCAAAGAAAATATTTGTCAGAGTTTGTAACAACTTGAAATTTTTAACCTAACTGATTTTAAGAAAAAAATTCTGTTTATGAACTATCATAAAACCATCTATGTCTAATTAAAAGCTACGCGTTGGCAAATAGTTAATATTTTAAGAAACCCTTTACAATTATATCCATTTTTACGAAACTAGGACATCAGCAACAATCCAAAATTGGCACAAACATAAGCTGTTCCTACAGAAATAAAGAATGTAACTTGTATACTTAACCCGTGTGTATAATCAAACAGGTCACCTGACTTCTCACATTCCTGCCGAAGCTCTCATCCGCCTAATGTGAGACTGCATATACCTTTTTCTGACAGTACCTCCACCCTACAGGGATAGTATTTAGTATAGTTAGGAAAGAATTATTTTATAAACTTATTTCGAATATATTTTCAATTTTTTAATATTGTAAATGTTCTTCTTCAGAAATTAAATCAAATTTATCATTAAAAAGTTCTCATAAGCTTGCAGTTAGTCATTTGACTGTCATTTAATTTAATGCAATTTAGCAAATAAAAACTTGAATTCGAATATTGTCTACGCCAATTTTCTTTTTTAATCGAACACTGAATTTTTGTTAATACTACGAGTTTTCAGTATTACGAGTAACTTTAGTGTTACGTGTAATTTTAGTATTACGAGTAATTTTAGTATTACTAATAATTTTTTAATAATACTAATTTTAGCCTATTTTTAAGTTAATAGGGTGGGCAAATTTTTTCCGTGAGTGTATAATTTTAGCTTCATTTACTTTGAAATATTTTAATTAAATTTCAGCCAACCCGATTAAAAATTTATTTTTCTGTAAAATAATGGAAAAATTGAAAAAGTGTGCAAAATCCGTAAAAGAGAAATCTTTATGATTTCTTTCGTTTTAATTAAGCCTTTAAAAATCTATACTAATAATAAAGGAGAATGTGCGTGTGTCTGTGTGTGTTGGCGCTCTACAGGACAGACTCTAGGCCTAGAGCAACGACATTTGGCACAAACATACATTGGAGGGCGGGAATGTGCACCTCGGATCCGTTCTTTTGAAGTTTTAAAATAGAATTTTAATTAATTAAAAATTAAGCTAAATTTTGGTGCTTTTCTTCAATGGCATACGAACATATTACAGCACAAAAAGTATTTTTATACCACCTGAAAATTTAAAAAATTATCTTTACAATGATATCAGTTAAGTTGTCATACGCATTTTTTCTATAATTTTAATAAATTTAAAAAATTATTTTTTGATATAACTTACAACAATTCTTTTCATTGTTGCAAAGCAATTTAAACCTTTTTCATTGTTTAAACAAATATTTATTTGAGTGTTTCTCTTCCATTGTTCAAAGCTAAGGTAATATCTTAATGTTTAATGCTATGTTTCAATACGTATATTTTCATCCATCTGCTATATTTTTTCTTGTTGATTGTTTGCATGCTTCATCCATCAAACATGCTGCTGGAAGTAAAATGTGCCATACCATTTTAATATTGAAATCAAATGCATATTTTGCAAGAGAAATAAGAGGGTGAAGTTGATGCCGAAAACGCACAATTGGATGTTACATGACACAGAGAGTTACTTGACACCATTAGGGACATTCATGAACAGGTGCAAGGCGACTTATGACCTCTGTATAACCTTGAACTCAGAGCGAGGAGTCCAAGGCTGCTGAAAGAACATGGGTTGAAATCACAAACGAAATTTAAAATTACTTTGTGAAGGGCATCAAGAATATCAAATTATAAGTAAAAGATGTAATTGAAATTATATTCCTGGCGAACAAGCTGGTCGCCGAAGGCGGTTAGTAATAGAATAAAAGTATTCAAATGAAAATAAAATTTGCCATTCATATTTCATTGGAGATTCAAGTTTATTTAAAATTATTTTTATATTAATCTATAAAAAATCTAATCAGAATATAAGCTAACAAATTTATTACTATAGACAAGGACGTAAATTAAAAGATATAATATTGCCCACAAAAAAGGCTATGTCCAAAAACATAAACAATCGATCAAATTATAATTTGTAAATTATCTGTAACTAAGTCGCAAAATGAGTATTTCATGAAGCATGCATTTTTTTAAATGCACATATTTAGCACTTTATTATTCGATAACTTTAATGCTAAGATTAATAAAATATATGAAGGATTTGTAAACTATATCCCTGAGGGCTGAAAACTAGGAGGCAGATACGGTGTCATCCATCATTTTTCTTTATAGGATTTCGCACTAATCCTTTCTAATAGCCTTCTTGTGTTTAATGTAATTTGAAGACGATGATAACGCTCATTTTGGGGACTATTCATCCATAAAAGGGAATTTTTCGTTGATAACTAACACCTTCCTTATCTGATGGGCTTCAGTTGCACATTTTTTGATAATACCTACGTTTCTAATTTTCCAAACACCGACACTATCTAATAAATATTTTGTACTTAATAAAATCAAGATTTTAAACTTTTTTCTTTAAAGATTGTTCTTTGATTCATTTTCTTTCTATGATTATTTCTTCCATGTGCGGAAATTTTCATTAATGTCTTACACCTTGCCTTATCTGCTGGGCATCAGCTGCACATTTCTAATTAATATGTTTCAAATTTTCTATATCCCAATAGTATCTAAAAATTATATTGTACTTAATAAACTCAAGACTTTAAACTTTCTTCTTTAACTGATTATTCTTTGAATGATTTTCTTTTCATTATTATTCTTTCATACAAAGAAATTTTTCATCGATACCTTAAAATTTTTCATCGATACCTTAAAATTTTTCATCGATACCTTAAAATTTTTTTCGATACCTTAAAAATTTTTACCTCTTTAAAATTCCAAACAGAAAAAAACATAAAATATTTTTAAAATTAAATTTTCACAAGAAATAGTTTTTTTTCAATACTTGTGAGCATACTACAACATCATTTATGAAAATTCGACATAAATAAAACTTATGTTATTTAAATAACCCATTCTAAAATTTTCTATAAGAAAGATTTATTTAGCTTTATCTCTTATTATCTATATATATATATTAGTATTTAATTATTATTAAAATCTAGTATTTTATCTATTTAGCTTTTAAAGAACATCCATTTTATAAAGAGTTTAGCGTAAAGAATATAGTAATCGTCCATAGAGGAAACAAGAGCAGTCTTCTTTTTATTCACTGTTTGGAATTTTCAAATAGCCTTTTACAAATAAGAAATATAATGTCATATAATAATTGCAAAATGCACATAAATCACTGCGTCTCCGCTTTCTATTTTTTGAAAAAAAAACAATTACAAAAACAGTGTTTCTAAAAGTAACTAAATGACGTAAAATTTTGCTTTCTTCCTTTTCCCTCTTATCTATTTAAATTTGTTGCCTTTTCTGAGAGACATACTTATACATCAGTCTAGCATTCTAAATAAAATAATTTTCATCAAAGCATTTTTAAAGTATTTCTCTTTCACCTTTTAAGATAATTTCCATTTCTATTTTTAAAGCTGCAATAATTCTTATCTTCACCTTAGCCTATTCCTTCAAACACAATTCTTGCAAATTTCTTTCCAGTTTCGGATCAAGGAAATCGGAAAAAGAATCGACTTATATATACGCAGAAATGGCAAATAATTCGTCATATTTCACTTACTTGGAAATAAAACTTCTTCGATGACTTTTTTCTTTTCCTTTTTGTTCATAGACTCATCCTTGTAGATTCAACATATTTCGGAGATTAAACCAATTTTAAAAGAGCTGATTTGTTCATCATTCAGGACATTGAGAAATCGAATGAAATACAGTCAACCGAAAATCTGGAAAACGAAAATTTGTAATCCGTACAATGAGCCAATAAAAGCTGATCTGTGCATACCTATCGGTCAGTCAGTGCTAAATCTTTTTCATGTCACCCTTCCTTGTCTTAAACTCTTTCCATTCAGAAATATAACAAAATTAAGGATTTTCCGTCTTTAACCAAATAAGTTTAACTCTCCCTTAATGCATTATTGGCGCACAATTCAATAGTCCTCATTTGCTGTGATTGACAGAAGAAAGTTCGAATTTAAAAATATATCTGTAAAACTGAGAGAAAAGGGAATGTTTCCTTACTCAGGAGATACAATTATTCATTGGTGTTTAGTAGACGAGGGTTAATTACTTCGGTCTTTGAGGAATTTGCTTCTTATATTATCGGTTGTCTTTCTATGAAGAGAATAGATTATTGGTTAGAATATTTGAATGCCTCTCTCTCCAAATCGATTACCTCCACTTTCTGATTTTTTATAAATTTTAGTGTCAAAGGACTTGACTGTTTATATTCAAAAATATAATTCTCTAATAATAAGGATTAACACCACTAAATGAAAAATAAATTTAGCCATTGAATAATAACTCATTTATTTCAGAAGCCAATCTGATAAACTCCATACTCTAATGTAAATCGTTGCTAATTGCATTATTGCGCAATAAAAATTTAGTTAAAAATCTTTTTAATGCAATGATATCATCGTTAAAGGTACATATTTTTCAGTTGTTGTCATTCGTTGTTTTATCCATCTTCTTCTTGGGGTTAAATAATAATAAGTTATTCATACCCCGGCATCTCCTCCTTAGGAATGATCCCTAAGTATGTGAATTTTATTCTCTTTAATGTCGGATTTACCGTTTGAAAGGATGCCTCAATTTTGTGCCTTCCCAAGTTATACACGCTCATTTGGTCTATTTCTGTTTTAAATACATTGCTATATTTTTCATAAATACGATGTTGGATTTCGATACATTATAGATTACTTGATATAGTTGAGACAGTGGGTATAATGTGTATTAATTGCGGGTATTTAATTAATATCTCAGCACCTATTATTATATTATTCTCTATATTATTAGATATAAGAAACTCTCCTTTATTTGAAGATTAACAATTTTAAATTAGGGTGATGATGGCAAAATTAGGTTTCAGTATCTAAGCAGCTGTTCATATGTCTGAATGAAATCCAAAAGGATCTTCGGTATTCTTCTTGCATGTGGATTTGTGAGAAGATTTCGGAGCCAGTCCAGTTTATGAATTACTGAAGGTGTTGAAGGTGAAATGAAAGGGTAAGAGGACAGGCGGTGGCATAGTGGAATGGAGTGCCTACGTCACCACTTGCACAGTTGTCCCAAACAGCCAATCCAAATAGTTTTCAGTAGCTGGGAAATGGGCCATGTCGGTTATGAAAAGAAGTTCGTTCCTGGACCATTGCCTCGAGATCAGTGCGACCTTTGGTAAGACGTCGAAAGTGTCACGGCTAGTTGTTCCTTCTTACCATTCTCTTTGCCAGGATTCTAAAGACAACTGTGTTAGTTTTTTTCTTCAAGAAACAAACTGTTTTTTGCAGATTTAAAGCAGTTCCTTCTATCGTAGCTGTTTTAGCTGTTTAATTGATCAGCCTTTTCGTTTCCTAAATGACCATTGTGAGCTTTACTCCAGTATATGGTTATATTTGGATATTGGGAGAGCAAGGCTTGAACTGTTTTAGCTGTTTTGTTTATAGTTTTAAGAGATTTGATACCAAGGTGACTGGACAAGTTGTCGCTCCAGATGTTGAAAACCACTTTTTATTCAATTTCCCAGATAATAGCTTCGTGTATTGTCAAGAGCTCTGCCTGGAATACGCTATTCTCTGGTTAAAGTTTGGCCATCCATGCATGCAGCTGTGTATTGTCCTGCAGAGTCATGAAGGCGCTATCTGCGTTACCCTCCATTTTTGAGCCATCTGTATAAATATTGAGCCCTGTAGAATCTGTGTTATGGGACGAAAGATTAATTCTATTGTCAAGATCAAATTTAGCAGGATGTTGTCTGAGGTAGGGATCTTTGGCTTCGAAATCTTCTGGTATAAATTTTTCGACATGGAAGTTTTCTCTTCTTCTTAATTTTGCTCCTCTAATGTAAACAGCTTCTTGTTCAGCCCTTAAGTAAAGAGGTAAGATTAGAGTTATAGACTGCAGGGCAGTTATTGGTGTAGTACGATAGACTACGGTGATAAATAATAGGAACTTCCTTTGAATCTTCTGGAGTACTTTCTTCTGACGGGATGTGAGATTCTGAAGCCAAGCTGCAGCACCATGGAGAATAATCCTCTCTGCTCTGTGGAATAAAGTATTCTTCGATGTTCTTACTTGAGACCCTAGGTTGCCCCGGCTATTCTTTCCATTCTTTGATGGGTGAGAGCAGCCTTCGTGTCTTGATGTTTAATATGCGCAGCCCAATTGAGCTTCTCATCAAGGATGATCCCTAGATACTTGATGTTGCTACTTCTTTTAATAGATTCTTTTCCCCATTTGATAGTGGGACCTCGTACAAGTTTCCAAATCAGCATGTATTCAGACCTTCAGGTAGGCATTTGAAGTTGGTTCTTGTCCGTCCAAGTTTTAAAGATAACAAGTTCTTGTTGGGACAAGAGTTTGAGGCCTCCTCTAGTTCCGGAGCAAATGTGAAAGACAAAGTCGTCCGCTAACGCCTGGAGGTGAACATCAGGTGGAAATTCTTCAGCAAGGATTTCGTCAGCAATCAGATTCCAAAACATAGGTCCAGAGCTCTAACCTTGAGGACAGCCTTGTTTTTGTGACCAAAACACCGTTCCTTCGTTGGGTTGTATGTAAAGCGACTTATCTGTCATTCAGTGTATCCAAGAGTTACTGCTGTAGAGGTATTCAAATTACGTTTCTTAAATCTTTCTCTAATTTCGTGGTATTGAAGATGGTCAAAGGCACATTTAATATCTAAAGAGAGGATGACTGAATATTTATTATTTTGTTTTGCTTCTTGTATTTTGTCTTGGAGTCTTATAAGAGCGTGCTCAATCAACTTTCCTTTCCAGAATCCAAACTGGAAAGTATGCATCAAATTATGTGACCGGAGATGAAAGTTTAACTTATTCAGAAGTAGTTTCTCAAGAACTTTGCCTAATGTTGGAGGGAGCAAAATTGGTCTGTAGGAATTGAGAAGGGATTTGTCCCGATCTTTTTCCATGGAAGAGGACAACAATTTCAATTTTCTGTGCTCTTGGAAAAGTCTGAAGGGCAAGACATTTATTCCAATACGCTGTTAGAAGATGTGGAAAGCTATTGTAGATTATTTTAAGTCCAACTTTGTCTATTCCGTCATATCCGGGGGCCTTATTCTGAGGAATTGATTTCAAAGCATGCGTGCTCTCTGTGCCCTGGAAGGGTGATTCTTCCACTGTTCGGATTTAGTCGATTGTTTGTTGAAGTGGGGATGGAGGGCACATTTCGGCCAGAAATTATAAAGCAAATGATTTGGCAGAGTCGCCTTCTGTCTGTCCTTGTTGTCTGAAGAGTTCGGAGGGGAGGATGCGTTCTTTAACTATGGTTTTATACTGTCTTCATTAGGCGCTGTTGGCTGAGTTGCAGGGAGAGAGAGAGAAAGGACTTTCGTTTGTCATTTAAAAGGTCTCTCTTGCATTTTGCTCTTTTGTCCGTATAGATTCCTTCGAATTTATTCCTCTCCTCGCCGTGTTCTCTTTGATATCTCCTCCAAAGTGCACTGAGTTCTTTTTTACGGATTTCAAACTCTTGTCTCCACCATTTAACTTGAGAACTTGCTGCTACGCCTTCGATTTTATATGAGTAGAGGCAAGAATTAAAAATAGCTTTCTGTAGTTCTTCTGGCTAGGTCCATATCTTGTTTCGATTGTGCCTAGACAATTGCAGTATAAAGGATGTTAACATGAGATCTGACATTCTTAATGAATCTAGAGTGGCCTTCAAACGCTGTTTTGAAATGTAGGTAGGAGTAGGTATCGGTGTTGGTCTGTAGGTGAATTTTAAGATACTGGTGGTCATTATGATTCTCCTCTTCTAAGACTTCCCAGGTGCACTGATTTGCTAGGAAAGCACCTAGCGTCATCGTTAGGTTTGGCGAACCTATGGAATTACCATGACGAAATGTTGGCTCTGCGTCTGGTATATTGAGCAGGTGGAGATGATTGGATTTTAAAAATTCCTCTATTATCATCTGTTGTGTAACCCCACCTTCTGTTATGGGCATTCAGATCTGATCCTACCAAAGCTTCTTCGTTTTAAAGGTTCCTCAGGGTTTCTTTGAGTTCTTGTGATGTAAGGGTGATATTTTTTGCTCGGGAGGAATAGGCAGATATGTTGGTAAGTGGTCTTTTGTCCCCAGAGATCTTGATGGAGACTTAAATTTCCTTCGAACCCAAAAAGATTGATGAATGGCACGAGTGGAGGGCTATGATTCCTGCTTTGCTATTAGAAAGCCATGTTTTCCAATTCATTGGAATACTTTAAACTCTGTTATTTTTTCACACATGGTTCTTTAACTAAGAAGACTTCTACTTGATAAGTCAAGTCCGCTTGGGTTAGCAGAGTAGTGGCTACCTAATTGAAAGGGTTTAATTTTCTAAACTTTTTTAAATGACTGAAATTACAAAGTACTTCCTTCGTTGACAAAAACTTCTCAAAACAGTTCATTTAATGCACTGAATATTGAAAAACTCAAAGCATCAAACATTCATATAATCTGAAAAAGAAAGAAATTAATTTGAATATGAAATATGCTGAAGGAGATTTAACCGTATCTGCTACGCTTTTTTATATCACTTAAAATGCTTCCTTCTACATGAATATATTCCTTTTTACCTCTTGAGCTAACTTTCTATACGAAAAAGAAAATTCAAAGTACTCAATATCAGCAATATTATACCCATCATGATCTTTCGGTAATATAAATGCGCTTATTTGAAATCAAATAAACATTTTAAAAATAGAAAGGACGGTTTATGTTTTATTCATTTAATAACATTCATTGTCTTTCTCTTTGCATTTTACATTTGGGGAAGGAATCATAATGGAAAAATTATTATAATTAAGCCAAAATGAAATGCTGACAATTTTTAAAATTAAGGAACTGGTTTTATTTTCTGTTTTATTTTCAGAATTAAAAATAGTAGGCATTTTAACTTCGCAGGTAATCGATTCAAATTCTTGTTCAATAATTAGAAGTATGCTGTAATTAAGAAAACGGAACCGAATGTTTTAATTACCGAATATAATAATGGTCCTAAATAAAATTCATAAGAAACAAATTAGTCGATCATTTTTAGGAATCACTAGCTCTATATTGTGATGAAAGTATCAGAACAAAAGAAACAGCACTTAAAGATTTTCATTGATACAATCTTCTTTCGGGAATTGCAGATGCTTTAAATAGCTACGAAATAAAAAAAAATAATAATCACATAATGAAAATGTCGTAAATCTTTGTATATAAGCATAAAGGAATATGCTTTTCAGTTATCTTCATTCAATTTTATTCATGATATCAAATATTGCAATGTCATTGCAGATTTTAACTTAGGCAAATTTTACATAACATTTTATAGACAGGGGTATTATAGGAGTTTTATGCCTTTGAAACTTACTTACCGTTTTCGAATGAAAGATTGAAGAATTTCGTCAAAATAGCAACTTGGATTTCATTCCCCCCGTATAAATTTATTTAGTTAAATAAAACTGGAAAGGCGAAATAATTTACGGTGCAAAAATACAGACTCCTGAATAGATATTTTTCAAATTTTACTATCTAATACAACGAAGCATAAGGAAGCTTTAGTAAAGGTTTGGGGAAAATTAACTAAATAGTTATTTTTATTAATTAAGAATTATGCTTCCATTGTGCATGCGTACTACGAGCTGTCCCGCTGATGCATGTAAAAGGCTGTACAATTGGTGTCTCAACCCTTTCAACTCTTTGCCCATAAGGTGTACGGGCTACTCAAAGTTGGCCCTAACTGGTTCATCCATCCTTTTTACTGGTGAACAGCTATCGATATTTTCTCCTTTCCTTTTCAAGTTTGTCTGCATTTTTAATTTTCGTAACAACACTTTCAACAGATGGCGTAATTTGTCCATGTTACTGAAACGCTTTCCATCCAGGTATTTCGTTGAATTGATTTTTTTAAGCCGCTGAAGAACAGGAGCGATAATTTATGCAACAAAAATATGACTTTTTTTGTCAACGCTTCTGATAAAATTTTTAAGGCTTAAGGGGTTAAAAACAATATTGAATGAAAACTGAAACACATAAATAGTTAGTACGCTATAGAAATCCAAATTATCGATCAGACTTTCTTCTAATATTGAGCATAGAAAGTTTTAGTGTAGGTTTTAAGATAATCCTTAATAATATAATAAATGCGAAAGTGTGTCTGTCTATCTGTCTGTCTGTCTCTGTGTTTGTTACGCTTTCACGACCAAACCGATTTGGATGAAAAGTGGCAGAGTTGAAACACAGGAAGGGACATAGGATATTTAATAATATAATAAAGGC
>BGPR01042622.1:0-13202 GCA_013235015.1 Araneus ventricosus
ATTGCCGAACAAGAGTCACGGGCCACTGTTTCATGGATTTACGTAGTTCCACGTCCTTCACGCGACGAACACCGACTGTCAGCACACACGAGTTCCGGACCACCGTATATACGGGACATGCCAAGACGACTGTCAATCACTCGCTACTGCCGACGAGCGCACACCGCTGACCGATCGACACCCCTGATAAAGTCTGGGAACAAACCGGTTATCACACCGCAGTCAATCATCAGCCTGTGTCAGGTGTCTGAAATGCCGAAAACGCACCTCATTATCATGCCCAAACATATGGCGTCTTCGCCTTTGTCTGGTTTGGTCGCACGTATCTTTACAAATGTAAGTCGCCTTCAGCCTGCTTCTGTCTTCTGCTCGAAATTTCATTATCTCAACAGACAATACGAAAGTGTATATTTGAAGATTCATTTCTGCAAGCAATGTCATACCTTGAAGCTCGGAGAGCAAATGCAAAGCATACCAAAGTCCGGCCAGCAACGCTACGGGTCTGGCAGTCTCGGCGCTACACTGTAGTGGCGCCCTCACAGGCGATCCATTTTCATTGCTGCACCGCCGCAACGGCTGCTATAAATGGTCAAAGCCTCTTGAAATTGAGTGTTAACACTGTTTTTCACACGGGTCATAGGGCCTCGCATCCGGGCTCACGCATAGCAGCCTCCAGTCGTCCGGTCAGAAATGATGACGCCAGACGGGGACCTCGGGCCGAGGTAACAATATCCCTCGTTCTCTCGAACAGTCGGTTTACGCAAAGTCGTTGTACTTTATACTGGTTGCGTGTACTCGGTTCTGTCAAGATATTGGTCAGCGACCAGTCATGAATGCCCAGGTGCCCGAAGTGGAGCATCCTGCATCCCAGACGCCGGTCATCTCATGAGTATCGACTCAACAAATTCACGTCGAATATTAAAGTCAGTTGTCACGGTTTAGCAGACGCCAAAATCCATTAACATGCAAACAATTTCAGCTACAGTTCGAGGTCGAGTTCCAAAAAAGCCGATTTGAATGAGTTCGTTTTACTATTGCAACATGGCGCGTGCTACGCCTGAAATGCTCGCAGTGTCATCAGAAAAGCGCCAGAAACGTGTTCATCAAAATATATTCCTTCAAAAATGTGTCATTGGAGTCACGTTATTATCGATTTTTTATTCTTTCAATACGATGAATTCCAAATGTTTGTGTTCATAATTCAAAAAAAAAAACCTAAACCTTCCCAGAATTTAAACATAGCTGGATGCAAAGCCTTTTTTGCAGTTACTCCTCAAAACTTCAGTGTCTTGTGTAGTCCTCATTCTCGAAAAATCAATGTCACTGTCTCCGGCACGATAATGGTTAGCACATTTAGAATCAACCTGTTTAGTTTAATAAGTCAGGCCATCCCGCTCTCGAGTAGCAGATGAAAGACGGCAATTTTATCCCATAGCCGCGGTCTGATCATCTCGAGGCGCAACATAGCGAGATGAGGCTCATCGCCAACGAAATGTCACCGTGCCATCAACGGTTACCTGTCTATGATATTTTTTTTGCCTTCGGTGTGTAAAATCTATTGGCCATTTTAAAACTCCACGTTGAACAAACGAATATCAACAGTCAAAATGCCAGATTATTCACCATTTTTTTAAGCGGATTTTCGACTCGAAGCAGTTGCAAAGATACCATGTTCTAGGCTGAGCAATTTTGGAGTCGAATTGGTTTACTTTAGTAATTTTTCGGCGCAAGTGTCTTCTCCATTTCTTTCATGCCGCGAAAACCAAAAAAAAAAATGGAAGAAAAGTACCCGAAAATACGCTTGATATCGAAGTGCTTAACACCAAGTTTTGGAAAAGCGACATTCAATAAAACACGCAATATTGCCTACCTTTTGTTGGATGAATATTTCTTCATTTTGATAATGTAGTCCAATTATTTTTGTCTGTTTCAGAAAATGGTACTTCATCTACCTGATAATAGTCTGGTTATCTGACAAACAGCGAAGAGGCCAGCGTACGCTGAAGGCAGTATAAAATTGGTCCCTTTGATTTATGCTTGGAAAACGTTTTATAAGAGGAGGGCCTTCGTTTAGTAACGCGTCATCAGTTTTAAATTGAGAGCCTGGTTGATGGGCCCATTCAAGCACAGATTAGTGAGAAAATAAATTAAACAAACAACACAGCCTATACAATTTGCTAAAAAACTGGCCTTGTGTCATCTAAAAGTTATTCATCTATTTCTGTAGTTGATGACAAAAAATATTCGGTGCAAGCACAATGTATCTCATTAAAAAAAATAAAATAGGGTTTTGCCGTTTACCGGAAGCGTTTCCTCAACCAAATGTAGTCCTCCGGTGAAATCCAAAATTGGTTCAAACAAACGTTCATCAATTTTCATAATGTCATAGCCGGGTTCAGGCTGGGTCTAAACTACATCTTTACGTACTGGTCCGCAAACAATCAGATAGCTGGAGTTGAAGGGATAAGTAAAACACGGATTTAGCAGCACAAACAGCATTGCAAATCAAACATTATCTTTTACATGTAATGCGGAATTTTATGGCTCCAAAAAATGTTTCTATCGAGTCAAGATACTCAAATAGCCTTTCAAAGAAATCGTATGTCACGAAAGTGCCCAATGGTCTATCAAACATTTGTTTGATATTCTTACGATTTGCCGTTGTGCACTCTTTAAAAAAAGAGCTGCGCTGAGTAAAAAGAGCAGACAGCAACGTGGAACATTCTTAGTCGAAGAGTCCTTTGCTCATCGTAACAAATCAACATTTCAATAAATGCCGTTCTATGTCAGTGCCTATCGCCCTACAGAGTCCTCAGGCCAACAGGTCAGTGAATGGTCACAGTTAATAGAACCCGGATTGATACGTTGTATGGGTTGGAAATAAAATCCAAGCTCAATCAATACGCCTGGAATTTTGGGACTGTTTCTTTGTAGCCTGTTATTGTTCGACAAAACTGCCTGACTTTAAACTAGAGAACGTTCACAATTTTGAAAGACAAAAATGAAGACTTGTATTTGGTTGAGCCTCGAGGTATTTTGAGTTTGAGAATTTTCTCAAAAACGGTACTGTTACCTTTTTTTGTCACGATCGCTGATAAAGGTAAATATCCACCAAAAGTCGATTACAATAGGTCAAGTTTACCAGTCGTTAGACTTTCTGTTTTGGTCACTTACTAATATTTCTTTTTTAATAATCTTCTTATCATCTTTTCATTTGGTAAAGTTTTTTTAGAAAACATGCGATGGTCTTGTTACCTATCAAATCAATGAAAGTTTAGCTGCGCTCCAAAAATAATATTGACGCTGTTAAGAACAATATTTATCTTCAGTAATTTCAGTATATACTGAACAGCGCAAGTAAATAACAACGATGGGGTCAATTATGTCAGTATTCCTCAATAAAAAAAAAATTCAGCGATCCACAACTTCATATTTTTTTCATACCTTTTGAAGCCAGTCCTCGTTATCCGCATATTGTTGTCTTCACTGGTTGACTGGTCGACCAGTTACCGTCGTTCCATACCCAATGATAAGCAAGATTTTCTCCAGGTAGCCTGCAGCCAGTGTTAGTCTAATGGAAGACTGGCTTCAACAATACGCAGTCAAGGGTACAGAATGCTGAAGAGTGACTCTGGTCCCTGATGAGGTCAGGGAAGGCGTCACGGAAGTGAGACCACATTAAAGGACTAAGCTCGTCCTGGTGGTGGTTATAGCATCGAAGGCAGCTAAAACTAAATGAACCTGGCTCGATTGCCACCAACCACCGATGCTGCTCAACTCGTAGCCGAGGTCACAACGTGCAAACATGGTTGGGAAACGAGAAAGATCCTAGGGATTGACTGACACATCTACCGTGCTTCCTACAGAAATCAGAGAAGGATCCAGTAGAGTCCTCTCTTCAATGCTTTCTGTATTGCAAAAGTGCAATGAATGGAAGGTGAATGATGGAAATGAGGTCTGCTTGGTTTTGATGAAATATTGCATTGAAGTCAGGAAAATCCAATGAGTCATTTTAGATAACGAGTCTGAGCAGGAGATGTCCAGCACCACTGACATGATTGATGCAGAACAACTGAGTGTGAAGCAATTGAATTGTAAGTAGTGTAATATGCGGAATGGGAGGACATGAGGCGGGACCTTCAAAAGAAGATAAATATAAAGTGTGTGGGTTCAGCAGACATTATTTTCAAGAAATTTTGTGAGTATAATTTATTTATAATTATTTATCATTTATTTATTTATTATATTTATTGGATATATAATTACAGAACTACTGAATAAAATGTGATATACAAACTTAACAACTCTATGTCCTTTTTGTTTTTTAATAAATACTATTGATTTTGTCATTGATTATCGAACGTTTTTCTAAAAAAAACACACAAATATTCAAAAGAGTTGGGAAATTATATAAAAAAATATTAAAGAATTATAGATGTAATAGAACTTATATTAAAAGAATAAGAAAGTCTTAAACGAGTTTAGGAAGAATAAGCTTGCTCTTAAACTTGAGCCATTATTCCTACTATAATTATTATGTCAAACTAGTGAGGATTCACCATTTACGCTATCGAAGCAAATCATTAATAAAAATCGTACTTTTCATTTTGTGAGAAAAATTCGCTTGAACTCAAAGAGTCTATCTGAAGTATTAGAGCCTACAAATTTTATTTTTGTCTCAAATTGTAGTGGCAAGGTTCTCTAGTTTAATAAAAGGCAAACGAGTTTTTGTCAGACCAATACTTAGAGATATTTTGAAAAACAGGGAAAAGTCCAAAAATTCTGTTTTTTCAAGATGGCAAGTGCCCGCGTCGGTGGGAATTGAAAACTTGGATTTCAACACTGCACCAACCACAGTAACTATACTAAAAATGGAACTACCCTAATTAATGTAACCATCATTGAGTTTTTTTTGTTATACATTTGACTGGACTAAATACTTTATAGGATGTTTCATAGGGAAGGGCATATAATGCTGGAAACAGCGTCATTTAGGTTGAAAGAGCAATGTGTGAATGAGGAGAACTGGATCAAGGATCACCCTATTCTCCACAGGAAGCATTAGCATTTACTATCGTCTTACTTTTAACTCTTTAAAAAAGAGTGCATAAATGTATTGTTATATGTTTATTTCCAAGTATTATGAAACTCTTTTGGTATATTTGATTTCTTGAGATACTTTGAAGGCTATCCACTATGAGAAATCATTTTTGGAGCCAGTAAATTTTTTTTTTATGCTCAAAATAGACATGTTTTACGGTTTACAATAATGCTTGCTTAGATCGTAAGTTTGCGCGTTTTTCAATTCCTGCTAGAAAGTTGTTTGTAGTTAATTGTATGCAGATTCTGTCAGTTTGCGTTTTTTTAACGAATTAAACTAAGTTAATATATTTATTATAAGTGGTGACTTTTGGTAGCTGTTTAGTGCTGAATTTTTGATTTTGCAGAGTTTTGTTTATTTGAATTTGGTAACAATAATTCTGTACTATTTCGGTCAATCTTAAAAACGTAAAAATAATTATTTTTTAATGAATTATTTATTTTTTAAATAACGCAGATATTTTCATTTAAGTGCATCAACATTTTAGAATAAGAATTGATGAATAACTTTTTAGATATTTCATTAGTTTTGCTTAAAAGATTGTATAAAACATGAGTATTTGTTTAATTTAACATATCCGCCTAATCTAGTTATAATTCGTTACATCAATGCAAAACATGTTTAAAATGATGTACGCGTTACTTTCGCAAGGCTCACATCTTATAAAAAAAAACGTTTCCAAGGGCATAGAAATCAAAAGTTAATTTTTACTATTTATAATATTGCATACTATGTAGTATATGTATATTTATCAAATGTAGGAATAATATCAAAATTTAAATTAATTACATTTTCCAGAAATGAACTTAAAATAGTGCGTTTACGTTTTAAAATGCGTTTTTATAACAATATAAAATGAAGAAATGAGCATATAAAAGAGTAGAACAGTATACTTCTTACGTGTCCATTTTGGCAAATGCAATTTTTTAAAAATTTGATTGTTAAACTTCGATGTATAAATATGGCTTCAGATTTTTCTTCCATTTTTTTTTTTTTTTTAAGTTTTCCGCAAGATGAAAAAAGGAGAAAGGAATGGGAAAAGTCCTTGCACCGAGAAAATTTTAAAGCAACCAATTCAACCAAAATTTGCTCAAAACTTTTCAAACATGATTTTTTTAATCTTTTGCAATACTTCGGAAAAATTTCAAGTCAGAAATGTAGCAAAAATTGGCAAGTCGATACCTGAATAATCACAAAAGCAGTATTTGTAACAAATTTAGAATAATTCGTTTGTTCTGCTTATTGGGTTAAAAAAAATGAAAGCCAGAAATTAGCATTACGCAGGCAAAAATATCGCCAAGATTGTTTGCGTTTCAAGGTGATATGAAGCCAAATAAGGTTTAACCGTTGGTATAAAAGCGAAGTAACTCGTACATCAACTTTTTCGACCGCTTGAATGGGAATGCTCACTCTATGTATATTCCTCCTCTATGAGCGTGCCGCCTCAGGTGTCATCTTTGTCATCTGACCACGGTTCAAAATTATGAGATCCGTTGCAAAAATGCCCTCATGCTGCTTCGAAACGGGATGTTAATACAACTAAACTAAACTCGCTAAGGTTGAAGATTCTAAATGCTAGAATCCTGAAAAGCATCAGTTCTGCTATTATCAGTACCAGGTTGAGTAGTAGGTGATTTTTCAAGAATAGGGATTCTTTTCAGATTTTATAAGTTTTGGGGAATTAACCACAAAAAAACCCATCAAAAATGTATTTAAAAAATTCTGGGAGGTTTAGGTTTTTTTGTTTAGGTTATGAACGCAAACATTTAAGAATTCATCGTAACTGAAGAAATAAAAATCAAATGCTATAGCGTAACTCAAGTATTTTATTTTTGAGAAATTATAATGTATTTTGGTTTTTAAAGCTTGAACCGCTTTTCCTAGCGCTTTTTCTTATACTCCCTTATTATTTACTACGAAAGCATTTCAAACATGCTTTGCGCCATGTTTGCAATAAGCTAAAACGAATCAATTCAAATCAACTTTGGAACTCGATGACATTTGATCGAACAAACTAACAAAAATTGTTTACATGTTAATGGATTTAACATCTCTTTCTCTTTTCAACCATGTGTAACCTTAATATTCGGTATGGATTTTGGCCCAGGTCAGGTCACTCAACAAATTGATGGCGACATTCTTTGGGATCACAGGATGCTGGTTTTCATCCATTTTCTCGAACCTGGAACGATCATGACCAAAGAACAATATTTTTCGTCCTTGGCCAAGCTGCAGCTTATCTTACGAACAAAGAGGCCAGAGTACACTCAACGGACATCAAGTTGCATCACGATAACGACTGCATGCTACACAAATGACTGTTCAGAAGATTGGAGAACGGGGATGTAACATTTATGCCTCAACCCCCATGGAGTCCCATCCTAGCGTCATCGAATTTCTATTTATTTGGACGACTAGAGGCTTTATATGCGTAGGAAACAGTTTCGAAATTACAAAGAGCCAATTGCGTGTATGAAAAACTAGTGTAATGATTAACCTCAAGAGTTTAAAGAACGTGCATTTGTGTCATGGAAACAAAGATAGCAGCAGTGCAGCGAAATAAATGGATCATATATTGAGGGGCACTCCCAAAGAACCAAAGTACCAATGCTTCTACTAAATTTCATTTCCCTAGTGCTTAGCATTACCGAGATACAGTAGATTGTGCGTTACTTTTTGGCGGACTTTGAATATGCTGCATTTGCTCCTCAAACTTCAAAGAGTAAACTTGATATTTTTTAAACTTGAATCTTCAAATACACTCATGTCCATAAATTAAGGATAATGAAGTTCAGGCAAAGAAAGAGACAGAAGCAAAACAAATTTGACTTATTTGTAAAGTCTATTTATTAAACAAAAGGTAAAGAGCAAAACAGATGCTATATGTTTGACATAATTAATAAAAATTGCGATTTCTACTCCCTGGAGCAAATTTCAAAAAAGAACCTATTTACAAAAAACAGTATGACATGGTTAGTATGATGGTTAATACGGAGTATGTCTCCCGGACGATGCAATACAGGCCTTACAACGCCTAGGCATGCTGAGTATCAAATTATCAATCTGATCTTGGGGAATATTACACCACTCATCAAGCAATGCCCTCCGAAGTTCCGGTAGACAGGTGGGAGGGGGTTGACGGGCTGCAATTCGTCGGCCAAGCATATCCCATACATGCTCTATTGGATTCAAGTCCAGTGAGTATGCTGGCCAATCCATACGGGTGATATCCTCCGATTGAAGGCATTCGTCTACAATGTTTGCACGGTGAGGACGGGCGTTGTCATCCATAAACAGAAATTCAGCACCCATGGCGCCCCAAAACAAACGTACATGTTGTTCCAGAATGACATCCCGATAGATGTGGCCTGTCATCATTACACTCTGAACATGCAGGTCAGTTCTGGAACCAAGAATAATTCCTCCCCAAACGAGCCATCCTGCACCACCGTAATGATGTCGTTCAAGAGTGTTCTCTTGGTGGTAACGGGTACCTGGCGCTCTCCATATGAAAGTCCGGCGAGAATCAGACTGCAAACTAAACCTGGACTCGTCGGAAAACATCACACAAGACCACTGTTGCGGTGTCCACAATGCATGCTCTCTACTCCAGGCTAATCGCAGGCGACAGTGAGTTGCGGTAAGTGGAACACATCTGACAGGCCTACGAGCATATAGACCAATGTGCCCTAAGCGTCTGTACACGGTCTGCCTTCAAACTGTCGTACCGGTAGCTGAAGAGAGCTGACGAGACAGGTCTGATGCTGTGCTCCGTCTGTTTCTTTTGGCAGTAACTGCCAAATACCGGTCCTCATTCGGCGTTGTAACTCGGGGGCGACCTGTGCTGTAACATCTACTCACATTACCATCATCTTGGAATCGTTGCCAAAGCCTGGAGATGACACTCTGGGCGATTCCAAGTTCCTCGGATACTTCCAGCTGGGTACGTCCACATTCCAGTCGTCCGATAATTCTACCACGTAAAAAATCATCCAAATGCTTCCTTTGTGCCATAACTATGCGGTTATTGCACTGAAAGGCTTTTAAAGCGCTTGTGAACAATTTTACTTCTTTGCCACCATTCCTTATATACCCTTCTCTTACACTCTCGTCATTGTGACATACTATCCGCGCCATCTGGTGGTTTCCTGTAATTTGCATATTCTTCTTCAAGATGTGTGTGATAATTCTACAGGTGAAATTTTTATTTTAGAGTTCAATTTCTGTGTGATTCTGAATTATCCTTAATTTATGGACATGAGTGTAGTTATTAAATTGTATAAAGGTTTATGATACGATAAATACTCATACGAAGATTGAAGCTTAAAAGATATCAATTTGTGCAAAATCTCTCATGATTTAGCTTCTCTTAGAAAGCAACTGAAATTCAGTTCGCTGCAATGCCGATATTTTTCTGAATCGTAACGGTATTCAACTAGAAATTTTATATAAATTGTACTATATATTTGACTTCGAAATAATGAAAGGAAAATTATACTATGTTTTGCACAAGTGCAGTTAAAAATTGTTTACGACCATTGCGCTTATTTCCTTGAATATTCAAAGTATTTACGTTTTATTTAATTATAATGCCTCGCTAATATATTGTCACGTATTCTGTAAGATTCGTATAATTTGTGTGAAAACTCTAAATGTTTTAAGCAAAAATCGTACTGAAAAATTGGGAGATTTCTTAATAAAACATTTATATCTCCCATAATATATATGCTATTTTTACTAATGCGTGTAAGTATTGTGCACAGCAAACAAAACCATTGATGAAAGTTTCAAATCATTATCGGCTTTCTGTGAAACGGGGTGAGACCAAATCACATACACACACATTTTCATCTTCGTTACCTTCTTGTTCGTTCCCTAAATGGTCTAGAGGGTCCCTACTATTATACGTCCATCAATTCTCCACAACTGTTTGTGAACCATTGTACCCGTATTAACTCCAAATTGTTTGCATTTTATGAATAATGCTGAACTTTTGGACACGAGTGTATCTGACGATGTTAGTAGTGAAATGAAGATTCCTAGAACATGTGGCAAGCAAACAACTAGAGAAAATGTTCCTTCAAGCAATGCTGAAGAATATCTCAGACAGTCCTATTTAAACCTAGAGTTGATCATTTTATTTCCCAACTTGAGTTACTTCTGGATGCCTTATACTCTCGATGAATGCAATCCACAACGGCAATGATATTATTTATGCAGCTTTGAAGTACAACAGTTTTTTTTTTAAATTGCGGAGTTTCAATTAAAATTAGAATTCAAAATGTGGCGAGCAAAATGGGAAATTGTGGTTAGGAAGCCAGAGACAATTTCTGAAAATCTCAAAGAGTGTGATAGTTCCTTCTTTTCAATTGTAAGATTTCTGTGACGATTAAGCACAGCAGAAAGGAGTTTTTTAAATTAAAGCTCCTCGAGACTTATTTACGCAGCTCAGTGGCACAGGAGAGCTCAATGGGCTAGCCCTTGATAACATTCATCAACCCATTAACGTTTAGCGTCCCTTCTTAGGGACGCTCCTAAAAATGTATCATAAACTCACAGGAAATAGTTTTCAACATAAATTTTACAAATATATATATATATAATGATTTCTTTGTTGCAGTCATTAAATAAAAAACACAGGCCGAGTTAGTAAGTAATTTTCATTTATTATGGGAGAGTGGCAGACATCCGTACATTTTAGTTCGAGTTTCAAGTAAAAAAGCCAACAGAAAATCCTTGCATTTCCTCATGTAGGGATTTAACATATAGACACGTGATCAAAGTGAAGGGAATAATAGCTATTTTTAATAAATTACGTAAGCGTTTTAGGGAAAAGTATTGCGGCAACAAGTCGATGATTTCGCGATTTATGTAGGCGCGTGGAAGTAATTAGAATATTCTTTTAGTAATAAATTTGCCAAAACGAGAGAGTTAATATACCTCCAGCGCGGGAAATAAAACGAAACTGGAATTAAGAAAAGCGATTTTGGAATACATTAATACAGTACGAAGACTTTAAAATATATATTAGAATTTGAAATAAAATTAAGTGAGATTATTACACACACACACACGTATGTATATGTAACACAATCTCACTTAATTTTATTTCAAATTCTAATATTATATATTTTAAAGTCTTAATGTATTCCAAAATCACTTTTCTTAAACTCCACTTTCCTTTCATTTCCCGCTCTGAAGGTATATTAAATCTCGCGTTTTGGCATATTTATTACTAAAAGAATATTCTAATTACTTCCTCGCGCCAACATAAATCTCGAAATAAGCGGAATTCTTTTCCAGACTTTTCCCTAAAACTCTTACGTAATATACTAAAATAGCTATTATTCCCTTCACTTTGATCACGTGTCTATCTGTTAAATCCCTACCTGAGAAAAAGCAGGGATTTTCTGTTCTCTTTTGGCTTGAAAACTTCAGCTAAGATGTACGTACATTCCGTCACTCTCCCATAATAAAGGAAAATTAGTTAATAACTCGGCCTGTTTTTTATTTAACGACTACAACAACGAAATCATTTCATATATATATATCAAGCGTTCAGTAGATAATACAACCTTTTTATTTTCAAGTCAAGGGACTCAAGGCACAGAAAGGCACATTGATTTACCAATTAGAATGGATCGGTGATATGTTTCTTTTCCTTTGAAATTCGTCCTAATCGCTGACTGATGGATGCCCATTAACAGATATTACATCAATCAAGAAACGAATAAGAGGCATTTTTGAATATAAATTTGATGAGAAGCAGAAAAATGCAATTTTAGTTAGATGGAACGACAACAACGTTGTAACAATAGCCTCAAATGTTCATGAAGTTTACCCTTTGGTAAAAGTAAAACGATGGTTAAGCAATGATAATCAGAAAAGAGAGCCCGGATCTACCTAAGCGTCCCGGACATGCTCAAAGACCTGCCGAAACGACAAAAATACCGGCACTGTGGCGGACGCAAAATAGCCCGCATTACGAGCGCCCAAGCAGCAACACTGGGGTGCGACCAGTCAGCGATGATGGGCCCTAAGAGTCACACCATCATTGCTATATCCCACCGGGAAGCGAGACTGTGCTTACTTATAGGCAGGTTATCATACCCATATTTGAGGTGCCCTCTTAAGTGGAAATCAAGCAATGACAGAAAGTCAATTGAAATTGGCTCACCTAAACTAATTCAGAGATATAATTAGTGTATAGGAAGTGTTGATAGAATGGATCAGAATATTGCAAATTATCGTTGTTCCATCCGAAACAAAAAGTGGTGGTAGTAACTTTTTTTGGTATGGAGAATGCTATACAAAACACGTGCCTTTTATATTGTGTTTATCCATCATCAAAAGAAAACCTCTCGTCAGACAACTCTTACGTACTTTCAAAAATATGTTGTGAATAAACTGCAGAGGGATACACTATATGCCCAAAAGTATCCGGACACTTGCAGATTTTCACATTTTTTAGAATTTCTCCGGAATGGTTTAATCGACTATCTTCAAACTTAGGACATGTAAAGAATAGACAATAACTCACATTTTACATTGAAGATTCGGTCCTGAGGACAATTAGGGGACCGTCTACAAACTGATGAAGACAAAAAGGTGTTTGGCCCACCCCGCTTCACAGAATACCGATAACAAGATGAAACTTTTAGAAATGGTAATGTTTAATGTGCATAATATTTACAGGAATTTTGGAAAACTCAGCACAAATATTTGAGAAGATATAAAGATTTTCTTAAAAAATTTGTCCACCTGTTTTTTGCTTATAACATACAGAGTCTTCTGTTATATTATACGAAACTTACAGAAAAGATGACAATATGTTAGAAAAGCATTTGTGCAAAACTTTGGAAAAGAATTGTTGAATATTACAGGAATTATGAGCATTTTTAGTAAATAGTGTTTTACTGCGCATGCGCGAAACATGGTGTAATTTTTCTTTCACAACTTTAAAGCCAGATATATAGGGCAACTTATATAAAAATATTCAGTTCAATATCATTAGTATTCAGAAGGATATCGGCATTACAACGAGCAAAATTTTAGCTCCTGTCGAAGAGAAGCTAAAAGATGAGGGGTTGTACACAAATTG
>BGPR01042623.1:0-13202 GCA_013235015.1 Araneus ventricosus
GCATACATATTGTATTTAATTTAAACAAAAACTGACGGTTAATCGAAGTTTTACTGTATAAGAAAAATAACAATAAATGAAATAAAAAATAATAAAATAAAATGCGGGGGGAAGGAAAAAAGACGAATATAACAAATCAACTGAAATAATAATCAACGATTATTAGGACCATCAATCATTTGAATGAAGAAGATTCTCTTAACTATTCTGAACTACGTTCCTAATACCAGTTTTAACCAGCCTATTTTGAACCGAGTCCAAAATACTGATAGTACAGCAGTTCTTTGGAAAACATTTATCTCTAATACTTTTGCATTTTGGGCAGCCAAAAATATAGTACCCAACGTTACCAGTATCTGTTCCTCAGCCACCATTTGGAGATTTGCCATAAAATCTACTTTGACGAGCTGGAAAACAAGCATGAGTCGACAGTACTTAGTAATTAAGTGCAGTAAATTCCACTCGTCAACGTAATAAAAGGGCATAAAAAGTTTGCAAAAGAAACGAAACTCGATGTAATAAAAACATATTTTAAAAATACATTATTACTAGTGTACTATCATTAGAATTTTTTTATTTTGCTTATTTTTGAATTTTTAATCGAATTATAAATTTATAATCCATTATCATAAATATTATGGGATTTTGAAATCATTTTAGTGTCAGATTCATTACCAGGTGGCGCCACTGGTATGGAATAAAAATTTAATTAAATGAATCGATAACCAGTTCTGAAAAATATTAAAATACTGTACAGTCATTGAGGATTAAGTGCACAAAATTTTCAGAATTTTAACAAATTAGGAGTCTGGGAATTGGGCGAAAACTCGTTCTGAAACATTCATTTTTACAAAAAATGAAACAAATGAAGTCAAATCAAGAAGGAAATAAAAAGTTTGCGAAAGAAAAAAATAATTTAATAAAAAGTTTTCAAAAATAAATTATTATTAGTGTACTATCATTAGAATATTTTTATTTAAATTTTTTTCGAATTTTTAGTTGAATTATAAATTTATAATCCATCAAATTATAAATTTATCATTCTACTAATCCATTATTATAATATTATTAGAAATATTATGGAATCTTGAAATCATTTTAGTGTCAGATTCATCACCAGGTAGCGCCACTGGTATAGAATAAAAATTTAATTAAATGAATCGATAACCAGTTCTGAAAAATATTAAAATACTTTACTGTCCTCGAGGATAAAGTGCACAAAATTTTCAGAATTTTAACAAATTAGGAGTCTGGGAATTGGGCGAAAACTCGTTCCCAAACATTCACCTTTACAAAAAAAATGAAACAAATCAAGTCAAATCAAAGTGTATAGAAACAGAAGTGCCATGCTTCAACAAGAATCATTTCTTTAATAGATTTTAAAATGTGTTTTTATTCTGTTAGTTAACTCGAGTTCTTTAAGATAACAATCTGGATGCAACTTTTCTCCGAATGAAATGATGTTATAAAACAAAGCAGCGCATTTATTTCCGAAAATGCATCTCTTTAAAGACGTCCGAAAACGACAATAACAAAGTGGAATTTTACGTCATTAAAAACCGACTTCGTCCACTCGAATAGTTGCTCGTAAAGAATCGAAACCATCATTAAAATCCCTAAAACCGGCTTCAGAAACGCCGGGAGCGACGGAAATGATTCAGCAGTATTAAGAAAACAGCCTCATTATTTACTTTTTCCCAGAACACTTGTATTATAACGCAATTTGCTCATTGCACATATTGTTTAGCAACGGATTCGGAAACCTTCCGCGCTTTTGCGCATGCGCCGTGCGGAGTTATTTTCATCAAAATAGGGGAAAGTAAAGAATGGAAGGGTGATGTTTACATTTTGCTGAGCGTGATCTAACAAAGAACTCCGGAAATGCGCTCATATGACTCATTGCCTGCCACCCCTTCCCGGAGTAAAATGGTCCAAATATGGTAGTCTAGGAATCCGTGGTCAGACTATTGTTACAAAAATTGAGACTATTGTTACAAACAAGCTTGAATGAAGGTTTATGGAGAATGAAGGTTTATTCACAAATATGCAGAAAACACGTAGCACAGATAACAGGAAACAATGGATCTTGCACAGATTAGCAACGTAAACAGACAACAATTCACAGGTAATAACAGTTCAGCACTTTGAGATTTAGCAACACAAACAGGCAGCAAATCACTAATAACGACAATAACAGCACTTCCAATAGCGCTCAGCTCACCAGCTTTGTAGCTCGCACAGCAGACGAAACTCCAAAGTCGTTCCAGTCGATCAACACACCACTACTCAATGCCGCTCGGCGTCTTAACAGCTTACTACCTCGCACAGCGGATAGAACTCCAAAGACGTTCGCACTCCAAGGCGATCCCAGTCGATCAACGTTCACCAAATGCACTCCTTATATAGTCTGCCCCGGCAAGCCGTGACGTCACATGGAATCATCTAGTACATTCAAGCTTATCTGCTCTTCTAATAGAGATATCTAGAAACCTATTTACACCTCTTTCCGGTGTAAAATTGTCCGAAAGTGGTAGTCTCGGAATCCGTTGCCGAAGTGCCGAACAATACCCTCCTGATGGGCAGCTGCGATTAATCTAACGGAATAAGTTGCCGCCATTCTGCAAACTTTCCCAGTATTATAATTTTTATTCCCCGGTATTATAATTATTTCCCGGTCCCTTATATTTTCATTGAAATACCGTAACTTCTGTTCAAAACAAATAATAAAATGTGATTTTGCAGGGAAAACAAATCGACTTCAAAAGTTTAACGCTTGTCAAAAGTGTACTACTAAACATTGCGCTCTATATCTTTAAAAATATGTAATGTAAGATGCATCAAAAAACACAAAAGAATCATAACATTTTCAAACAAAACGTTACAAAAACGCTTTTCATGTAACATATCACGTTACATCGCAGGGAATTAAAAAGAAGAATTAAAAAAAATATTCCACGAGATGTAAAAAAAGCATACTTATCTTTCACGTTATTAATGAAGTATTCGCGCTTGGTTTAAAAAGAGAAAAACAAACAAAACAAAAAAACAGCGAAATTTTTTAGCTGATGGCGCTCCAAAAGCAAATTTAACCAATTAGACACAAGAGAAGAAGAGCACTCCACTAAGCTACAAAAAACAGTAACAGACTGGTACACTCCCTATAATAAAATTTTGTTTCATTAGATTCATTAGGCTAAAAGCGTGCAACTGACGTCGCTTGCACAAAATATTTTTTTTTTTTGAACAAGGAATGCACTATTTGTTCTATATCGACGTAACTTTCCAAGTTCACGAATTTCTAGATTAAGCAACTTGATCCTGTCTTCAAGTTCTAAGTCGTTTACGAACGCTTTTGTTAGTAGTCCCCTCAGATTAAGTGGTAATTAATGTAAATGGTGTCCAGCAATTTACACTTTCTCCCGGTTTACACCAACGTTCCTTTGTCCTTCGAAAAGTCTAAAAGCGGGGTAATTACTGTAGTTTCGTTTCGGATAACACTTTCATTTTAGTATGAAGTAATTTGTATCGATGCGTTTGAAAACTACATTCTTCATCACATCCTATTCTAAACAGCTGTTTTCCTAGCCCTTACCTCCAATTGATTACAATTCGCATGTATTTATTAACCTTTCAAGTTCACTACATGAAAATTACTAAATTTATTTCAAAAATGAGTATGAGACATATAGCTGATCGTAAATATGTAAAAGGAAAAAAAAAAAAAAAACCTTAGCATTTTTTATTTTCAAGAAATGTGTGGTTTCGCAGTGAAACCAATCACCGGTAACGGGCTATTTTTCCTCCGAATAAGTTATCATCAAAATGCAATTTAAATTATGTATTTAATTTGCAAGCATACGTGAGTAATCAGGATATCCAACCTTAATAACATTCAATATTACTGTCGAAGATTCAATTTAAAAAAATATCAATTTTGTGCAAGAACCCTCATCATTTTGTTTCTCTTAGAGATCGAAAGCAATTTAGCTCTTGCAATGCCGATATCTTGGCAAGGTCGGTAGAACGCCATGTTTCGAACCCTACTGACACGGGTTCGAATCTCAGCATGTATAGTCGTTGCAAAGCAGTGCTTTCACCACACAAGGAAGAAAGCCAACTAGCCCTTTTCAGGTCTTACGTGGAAGGCTAACTCCCTCTCCGGACCTAAGCCAAAAAGCTAGTCCAGATGTGATGAAGAACGGTAGTCACTAACACCAGTGCCAAAATCAGGTAACGGGTTACCCCAATTACTAACCAATTCCATTTCATTCCAAGTTTTTAATTATTTATTTTTTTATTTCTCATTTTTATTATTATTTTTTTCCATATCTTGTTGTATGCATGTGAGAATGGAAGGGTGAATAAATGACGTGAATGGAGACGAATAAATGAGACATCTAATTGGACTTAATTACTAATAACTTACCTTTCAGCACTAACATTAATCTTCATTCCAGGTATTATTAATTAACTAGGTTAAACTCAACTTTTTAGCCAAGGGTACAGGTGCCAAGTGTCATGTTTCGGAGATTGTGAACCGTCGAGTTCGTGTGCTCCGTTAAAACAATCATCGCTGGTGTGTGTATTTGTGAACACTAACGGTATTGAACTGGAATTTTTGTATAAGTTGACCTGTACGTTTCGGGTGTTTCAAAGTGTGGTTTCACTGCGAAACCAATGAATGCGAAAGGTTTAAATGCAGACCCAGGCCGCCGAGAGCTAAACCGGACCACGTGGCAAAGTAATATCACGTGGGCCTTCTTATGAATTATGAATGTGGTGGCAATCAGCAGATAAAATTCATCCAGTTGCTTGGACACATAATGCTTGATTGCAAAAATCTGATTTATAGCCACCTATCATAATTTCGATTAATATGAGAATGTGTTGTACAAGGTGTCCGAAAATTGTTGGACACATTTCAAAAATTAATAATAATAAAAAAAAAACGAATAATGTTACAACTATGGGGATTTTCTTTTAAATGAGAGCGCATTTTAAAAAGTTTTTTTCAGATACATGGCGCACCATTACGACCTCCTAAATTTGCTACAGCGAGAGATTTTGCAATGGCTATCGATAGGCAGAAGCTGATGTGCGTTTTCTGGTTTCCTTTCTTAGTTTTTCTTGAATATCTCGAAAACTATTCAGTTTTCGAATTACAATTGATTTAACAAATTAAAGAGCATAAAATTCCCTACAAATACATGTTTTTATTTCTCTTCTAGCTTTAATATTTTCGCAGATAATGGCTTTCAAAAATGGGAGATTTCCAACAATTTACGACCACCTAAACCACCGTACTGGCGCGTTAACTATCTGAACAAAACAAAAAATGCGTTCTTTTATTTAAAAAATAAATAAATAAACGTAGTTGTAACATTAACTCCTTAAGTCTCGCATTTTCTTTGCTATCATTCATCTAAGAAAATATAGAATACTTGAGATGCTTATGGATTCTACGTGATTTTTGTGTCAAATTATAAAGTTAATCAATGATTAAAATTTGACGGGCGCGAGACTTAAGGTTTTTTTATTATTATTAATTTCTGAAATAGGTCCAACAGTTCTCAGACACCTTGTATATTCAAAGAAAGTAAATGTGAAAATATAGCTCACATCATGCAAGGTCACATTTGTCATGGATAAAAATAAATACTCTTGAAAATATAAAAATACATTTTTTCCTTATCCCGGACCATCAGGCCCTATCCTGGACCCGGGGATTTCGCCACTCCTGCCCCCCTCTCTCGGAGGGCCTGGTCAGACCTCGATTCTAGCGATTTTCGTCGGTCCCACCTATCGCTTAACTTCGGGGTATTATTGTACAAATAGACAAGAGTTTTTCTTTAAAAAAAGAGCTGATGTCATGGGCAGGCCCAAGTTATTAAAAAGGCAAAGTAGGCAACTGCCTAGTGGCCCCACAACTTTTAGGAGCCCCAAGGCCTCAAGATTTTTTTGTCTCTTTTTTGCTGTGCTTTAAAACTTTTATTTAATTCACAAAGGCCATGCAATCGAACTTCTTCAAATTAAAATCGAGTACCAATTCCAATATTTTTTTTTCTGACAATATTCCTAATTAATTACCTTCTGCAATTTTTATATTATGTTCCTTCATATTTCCGGAAAAAACAAACATGTTTCGTTAAAATTTAAAAATATCTGATCGTATGATTAAACAGATAGTATGTAGATTGCAGTGAAAACATTTTGTAATTTTTTTCTTACTATTTTGTTTAAAATTATTTTTTAATTTTAATTTTGCATTTTTTATGAGCGATACACTGAAATCAAGTTTCTTGAAAGCGATCCGCATTTAAATGTTTTGCTATTTCAATTCGTCAAAATTTGCTATTTAAAAATGTTTATAGTATAGAGATTACATTAACATCAATATCTAGCTTTAAGGAAAGGGATCCAGAGATTTGCATTGCCTGTGGTCCCCTAGGGGGCTTAATTCGGCCCTGGTCAGGGGTTTTATACTAGAGAGTGCACCCTTTTTTGCAACCCATCTTACTTATAAAACCCTTCTATCTATACTTATGAAAGGCAATGTTTGTGTGTCTGCGCGCGTGCGTGCCATGTCCAGACGAATCTATCGCCTTGAAATTTGGCACACAGGTAGTCTTAATGCTGACTCAATACAGCTCGAAGCCGGAATTTTAAAATTAATCTAGAAAATTTTTTATTAAATGTTTTGTGTTGTTTTGGTTGATTTTTCGCACTAATTTCTCAATAGAATGGTTTTGAATAATTGTACGAAAAAAATAGACACACCATCGAAAAGAGCACACGATTTCCGTTCTAATGAAGTTAGTTTTGAATTTCAAACGTAATTTACTGAATTTTGAGAAATTTTTAAAAAATAGTCAGTTTTGCCATCGAAATTTTATTTTTGTTTTTAAATTTGCTGCATCCGACGTTCTAACACAACTATTATTGTCAAGTTTTTCAGCTTATAACTCGAACGGTTCTGTCGGATTTAAAACAAGAACGATTAAAATAGCTTTTTCCGTTTTTTTAAATTAATTTTTTCTTTGCCAATTTGAAAAATATTTTTCTCTAGCGATCATACTTCCGCGGAAGTTTCTCCGGAGCCTTCCCAACATGCGTTGTTGCAATTTCATTGGCAGACGGTGCAGAGCGCAGAATACGTCATAACCGTCAACTGAATGGTTTCGATTATTATTTTCGGCAGTGTCTTAACGTGCTTATATCTCGCATATTTTACTTGCTGTATAATAATCATTTTCAGGTTGCAATTTTTTATTATTGTTTCGGATTAACGTAGTCTGCATCGTTTTTCTACAGTTGAAATGTCATTATCGCGAAGAAAAATAAGCGGGAAAATCAATAATGTGTATCTTTTGTTTTATTTTCAGAACTTTTTCATGGCGTTTTTTTTTTTCCCCATTTTGTTGAAGTCCTGATTCCACGGCAACACCGTGCGGGTACTGCTAGTTATTTATATTGTGCTATCATAAATTGGAAAATAGTGAAGAAGAATGAATTCTTCGGGCCAAATATGTGCCGAGTAAGCACATAATACAACAGCAAAGAAAATGGCTACGGAACATCACGTCTTCAATGCGTAGGTAAACAACCGAAATCGCCTCCGGCGCAACTCCATTATTTGTTTAGACGGAAAACGCTTACTTTTAAACAAATAAAAGGAACAAAGTGCCAAACATAAACGAGTGTTTTAATTTAAAGCGCATAAATTTAATTAGCAAAAGCCGCACTATTAAAACTGTTTACCCAAACGAAAGTCATTACGATCCAGTTCTTATCGCGATGTTTAATATCCGAGTCAGATTAAATGCGAAAGCAAAATATCAAATTTTCTTTACGCCAATCAGGTTCGTTTTGCGTCGTTTAAATGGAACGTCGCTCCCGTTTCTTTCTCTGCCTAGGCGATCGATTTCATTAAATCCTGAAACTCCGTTTCATCATCGATTAAGATGATAGAGAAGAGATGACATTGTTATCGGAAATTCCCGCGCATTTCGCGAAAACGGAAAGAATGGAATTCCAGCTATGCAGGAAAACAAATTTAATAAAAACAGGTTTAGTCCTTTCCAAGGCCATGAGAAGTATACTTCCCACCAAATTTCATCAATTTTTACGGCTAGTGCAAGTTTTCGCTGAATTTTACGATGAAACAAAAATCCGGAAATTCCAATTTCTTATCTAAACCATAACAAAGTGTCTTGACTTGGTAATTAATCATCAATTAATAAAATTAATTAACAAAAAGGTATTGTCATCCAATAAGATGAATGAATTTTCTTTTCTTAAATTAATCTCAATCCCAAAGTTATTTTATTATATCATAACTAGAAAAAATTATTCCTTGGAAGGGTTAAAAAACACATTTTATTGGTCTACTAAAAACTGGAAATTTTGTTTATTTTACTTATTTTCTACTTTTTAGTTTTTAATGAGCTATAATAAATATACTATTTAATTATAATTTATCATTGTAAATATTATGGAATCTCGAAATCATTTTTTTCTCAAATCCACCACCAGGTGGCGCCACATGGAATCAAAGTTTAATTTAATGAATCGATTACCTGATAATTAAGTTCTGAAACTAATAAAACAGTGAATTGTCATCAAAAAGACAAACACGAAACAACTGGAAGTTAAATAAAAGTGCAATAATATAAGTTTCACAATATATTAATGTAATAATCTCACTTAATTTTATTTCAAATTCTAATATTATATATTTTAAAGTCTTAATGTATTCCAAAATCACTTTTTACTTTCTCGTATACGAAGTATACAAAGAGAAAGTATTGTAATCGTCAAAAAATTCGAACTCGAGATTTTGACGAATCTTCACGTTTTAGACCTCCCTGATTCCGAAAAACACTATTTTGGAATTATGTCTGTCTGTGTGTGTGTCTGTGAACACGATAACTCGAAAACTATTAGAGCTACGGGGATGAAATTTGGTATGTGGTCTTTAAACATAATTTGTAGGTTTCTATCAACTTTTGGACAAAATCCGTCAACGGGAAGTCTGTCTGTCTGCATGTTCGAGGTCATGCGAATGCTATAACTCAAAAACTTGAAAAGCCAGATGGATAAAATTTGGTACACAGTTTTATCGTCATGAATGTAGGTCCGTATAAAATTTTGGGCCAAATCCGTCAAAGGGTTGACTGTCTATCGGTCCGTATAATTTACTTTTGAAGAGAATCCGTGATCTCTACACGCATGCGTACTGCTTACCTCAGTTCCCGTAATACGGTCGGTCATCTTGGCTCACCGCCAAATTCTTCTCGAATAAAAGTGAATTAATTATGGAGTGTTTTCTTTTAATTTTTCTTTCACGCCGAAACATTTTCTCAATAAGAGTTGCATATTTGATTTGCGGTTAGTTTTGTTTTGTATATTTCGTAATGCATTTTTTTCTGAGTGGATTTTGCATTATTTTTACTCTGACAGAACGAAAGTAGTTGTTAAAAGTAAAGTTATAAAGTAACAAACCAAAATTAGTGTCAATTGATTCATCAGTTCTGTTTTTCATGCTTTTTTAATTTCTTAAGCACTCTGCCAATGTGCATGATATTTTCAACTACAACTATCGGTAGTAAATTTGTAACAATCAGATCGGAGATATTGCTGGCAAGCTAAAAGGCTGCTTAGATGTGTGCAAATCTTTTAGTAACTTACATTAGATATTTGAAATTTGGTATGTGGTCTTCTAATTTATCCACGCGGTGGGAGGGGAAACAGCACCTTTTTGGGAAAGCATACGAGAAAGTTTAGGGTAGGCCACTCCCTCTGGTTACAGTGTATGAACACAAACATTGAATGTTTTATTTCATTCAATTTAATGTATTTGTAACACATGTTATACGTAAATTTTATCTTTCTACACTCCTTCTCCATATGAACTTTTAGCTATGCCAAATCTCACACTCCTCCATGCTCGCATTGTGCTTAAAAAGGGGTACAAAGTTTTTTCTTCACGTATTAATATATAGATAACTCTCTTCGGAAATAGGAAACACGTAGCTTTCCGTCCATCGCTTCTTTAAAAGACCCATTTTGCATGCAAACAAAACATATAGGTAGGAGCTGATAACTTATAGCAGAGGTTTCCAACCTGTGGTACGCGTACCCCTGGGGGTACGCGAAGGACCAGTTGGGAATACGCAAATTAAAAGTCAGTAATGGCGGACACAAGAAAACATAAGGGATTAAAAATGCTACAGAATTTTGTTTCCCCTAGTTCGTGTGAAAAGTGAAAGTGAAAGTTGTGCAAGTCCCAAACCTATCGTCAAAATAAGAAAGAAAAAAAAGCAAAAAGAAGTGCAATTTTTAGCTAACCTTATATGTTAATGCGAAATTATTGCAATACTGATTTCATCTGTTGTGAAGTTGAACTAATTCTATTGTAAAAATGGAATAAAATTAAAAATCAAAAATAAGTCCTGCAAATGATATAAATTCCAGTCATTTGACTCTTAAGCTCATCTAAGTTCTTAACCTTATTAATAAAAACTTCTTTGTAGAGACGAATGGTTGGAGGGGGGATATGGTGGTAGGGGGTACGCGAAAATAAGAAGACTAATCAGGGGGTACGCGAGGGAAAAAAGGTTGGGAACCCTGACTTATAGTTTAAAAAAAGGAACTGTTGTGAAAATAAATTTTTCCACGCAGACGAATTTTTCCTGCAGCGAAGCAAAATCGTAAAAAATAAATGAAGGGGAGGCTGTCTTTCTCAAACAGGCGCTGATGTTAAAAGCTTAGGACTACTTGACTCGCGTGACTCTTTTTCCGATTTTCAAAAATTTTTTTGTAACTTCTGTTGTTACCCTTTATCTCTAAAATAAGACATTAGTTATGTTTTTAACATATATAGTCACCGAGATATAGAGGATCGCGTCACCAATTCATGCGTATTTTTGCCCAACTTTGCGACTCAGTAATCGCTGAACTACAATTCCAATTTTCAATTTTTTTTTGTAACTTCTGTTGTTACCCTTTATCTCTAAAATAAGACATTAGTTATGTTTTTAACATATGTAGTTACCGATATATAGAGGATCTCCCATACCACGTTTTGTGGCGTTTTGGCGTGCGAATCAAATTCCTTCCTGAGACCCCAATGGGAGGAACGTAGTCCTACGTTAAAATGTGCGGAAAGCGTCTGTATTCTTTCGTTAGCGAATTCCTATTGGCGGGTATTAACATTTCCAATCCTCAGTTGTTTTCAGTAGGATTTTAGCGTTGGATTTAAAATGCTAGTGCCAACCATTTGATTGGGAGAAGTGATCCGAAAGAAAATTTCTTGGAGCCTTCATGAGAGGAGCGCTAAATGGATTACAGCAACTTCTGTAAATCTTCATCCCGCATCGTATTTTTGCTTCGCCTCTGTGATTTGTATTCATTTGCTTTGGAAAGTTTCTTCCAGCGAGAAGAACCTTAGGGGAATAACGTATTTTTTCAGACTGGACAGCCGCCTATTTCCCTTTAATGCGTTGGTTACCGAGCTACTTGTGTATGTGTGTGTGTTTTTCCTGCTTCACTCCATTTTTTTTCTACGTTTGATGTCTGTTTCATTTTCTCTTCTAACAAATGCCCCAAGATCTCTAGTTGTTTGTTACAGTTAATATTTGAAGTGTCGGTTGCTGCGCCTTCCAAAATTTTCCCAAACCGAACTAAATGTCGGTACCATTTTTCCAGGAAGTGCAAAAGAGCTACATGGCATATCAGGATGCGTACGGTCATGAAAAAATACTTAAAACTGCTTATTTTTATTTTCTTGTATACAAAGTGTACAAAAGAAAGTATTGCAATCGTCAAAAAATTCGAACTCGAGATTTTGACGAATCTCCACGTTTTAGACCTCCCTGATTCCGAAAAACACAATTTTGGAATTATGTCTGTCTGTGTGTGTGTCTGTATGTGTGTCTGTGAACACGATAACTCGAAAACTATTAGAGATAAAGGGATGAAATTTGGTATGTGAACTTGAAACATAATTTGTAGGTTTCTGTCAAATTTTGGGCAAAATCCGTCAGCGGGAAGTCTGTCTGTCTGTATGTCCGCGGTCATGCGAACGCTATGATTCAAAAACTTGAATAGCTAGATGGATAAAATTTGGTACACAGTTTTATCGTCATGAATGTAGGTCAGTATAAAATTTTGGGCCAAATCCGTCAAAAGGTTGACTGTTTGTCGGTCTGTATAATCGCATCTCCAACGGATCCGCTGTCTCCACGAGCATGCGTACATAACGCAATCTTCTGTGCACGATATTTATTGACTTCTGCTTGGCGCTTTTTTTTTCATCCGATTCTCCATATGCATGCGTACTTGGTAGCAATCTGTGCACGCGGAAGGATTGTCCTTGAGCGAAGAAAGAGTAGAAATCGCTATGCATTTAATCGGAACGCATCTCTTCGAATTTGATTTTTTACCTAAATACTTTCTGATAGTCAATGGATCCTTGGTTACAATAGGTTCGAATTTTTTTATCCACGCGGGGGGAGGGAAACAGCACCTTTTCAGAGAAGTATACGAGAAAGTTTAGGGGAGACCACTCCCGCTGGTTTCTTTAACTCCAGTTTCGTTCCATTTCCCGCGCTGGAGGTATATTACATCTCTCGTTTCGGCATATTTATTACTAAAAGAATATTTTAATCGTTTGCACGCGCACACAACTCGCGAAATCAGCGAATTATTGCCGTCATGCATTTTCCCTAAAACACTTACGTAATATACTAAAAATAGCTATTATCCCCTTCACTTTGATCACGTGTCTATCTGTTAAATCCCTACCTGAGAAAAAGCAGGGATTTTCTGTTCTCTTTTGGCTTAAAAACTTCAACTAAGATGCACTATATCCGTCACTCTCCCATAATAAAATGAAAATTAGAATATAATTCGGCCTGTTTTTGTTACAACAACGAATACATTTTAATAATATATTTTATTCGGGTGTTTTTTTTTATTTAACCACTAATACGGGAAAAAGTTACCAATGAATTTCGTTTTATATTACGGCATACGAACGTCATAATAAATTTGTTTTTAAAAATTCAGAACAAAAGAAACTGATAAACTTTGTTTTAACCCTTTATTTTCCGACGGTACTTAAAAGTACTACTTTAGTCACGCGAATATGTTCGCTATTTGACCGTTTTTCCTTACAGAATTCACATGAACACGAGGAATGT
>BGPR01042624.1:0-13202 GCA_013235015.1 Araneus ventricosus
TAACAAAAAATATAATAAAATAACTTTCGAAAGAGCATAAAATGGATTACATTTCATTACAAAATGTCCATGAGGTAACATGCGAATTATATATAATTGATTATACACCTTCATGGAGGTATTTTTGATACTAGTTCGCATTTGCGTTACAGATTGAGGAAAACCATGAAAAAACTACAGTCCAACCAGATTGTCAGGGAAAACTCTAACTAGCGCATACAACAAACATGCGACGTAAAAAAAACTAAGAGACGCTTCCTCCCCTTAACAGTAGCCAACTATTCATTGCTTAATAAATCTTTTTTCTTATCAATCAGAAAATTTTTAAAAATTTATTCTTAGGGAAAATATAAAGCGAAAAAGAGCGAAAAGATTCCCATTGAAAATTTTCTAGTGGAAGAGCTTGACTCATAGCCCAACCGTAAAGATTGTTTGCATCATAATACATAATGTATTTAGATGGGTTGGATGAGTCGAGGTTTGGCATGTATTTATTGTTGGCTTGTGCATATCGTTTGGTGATAGTGCTTACCCCTCCTCATATACCTTGTTCTAAAAATAAATACATATTGGGGTCTTGGATCAATTCTAACTTCACTGTAGACATTTTAAAAAACGATTGCTTTGGAAGTCCTGGTGCGGTCAGTAAATGACATGGATCGATTTGATAAAACTCTAAACATAAAGATCGAAAATTTTGAAAAACATTTCCCAGCAAAAGAACACATCTGCTTTTAAATAAATATCGTGATATTCACCTAGCGTTTTCAACTGCAGTGTTTGCCAGACTTCATTCGCATAAGCATATTCAACTTCTGATATGAGTTCCCCACTCAATGAACTAAAAGAATGTTCCGCGCGGGTAATTTTGTTTCATTAAATTTTGAAAAATCATCCAAGTATTCATATGGATACACACCTTTACGTAGTAATGCATCTACATGGTTTGGGTAAAAATGTTCTCTCCATAAATTGATAGGAATCTAAAAATTATAATTTCCCGAATGAAACGGTGATGTAATTTTCCATGTTTTTAGCAATACAATCAATTTTCCTATCTTTAAACTGACTTAAACTTTCATGATAATGTGTGTGTCATAGTGTTTCGCGTTATGTAAAATTACAGGAATTTTCCAACTAATTTTAAAGTTTAAATTACATTTATTGTGAGCAGCCCTTCTATATTTCCCGGTTAAGTGATCGTGGTCGCGCACTCTGTCTTTTTTCAATTCATCTCCACAAATATGACAGTTAACAGTTGATTGAAAGAGTTTTAGATCATCATCAGTTATGGATAGGGGGATAATATTTTTATGAATTAATGAAATTTTTCTTCTTCTTTCAACATTAAAGAAATAAACATCTTTGCTGCATCTTCTCCGCGATATACAGTAGGTGGTTTGACAGATTTCCCACCAGGTCCGATAACCACATAACAAAAACCGCCAGGAACATGGAGAGAAACATCATTCACCTGTTGTGAATTTGGAATAATGAGGGATTCGAAGTCTGCATAAATAACGTAGGGAACGGGGAATTGGAAAAAAGTTTTAAGTGAGTCATTTCTTCCTTTTGCGGTTCGTGAGTTCGACAGTAAGACAAATGATCATCCAAAATAGCTTGTGAATAACATCGGTGTAAACAGTAGCTGCAGTAAAAAGATTTTCCGTTATGATTTCAAAGAGATGATAAAAGTCGACTCATGTTTTTAATATAACAAAAATGATTGGTTTCGGTATTAGATAGGAAAAGTAAGCTGACGTGAGTAGTTTTCTCGGAAATATAGAGAGGGAACAACGTTTTCTCATATCCGAAAACATTTATAGATATTTCATTTAATGTTTCAAATTTAGGAACTTTATTTAGTGTGAATGAGAAAGCCATATCAGGTTCGAATTTTAATTCGCTTGCGATTTCAGCGTATTTTGACACTCTCGACAAATGTGTTTTGGCGGGGTGAAGAGCAGCTAACACCGACCACATAAAACATTTATTATCATTATTTTGAATATTAATGATGCTATAAATGGATTTTATCTTATCAGGTGTAGGAATGTATGAAGACCCTGCAACAAGAGTGTAGGTAGCAACTTTAAGCTCTAAGTGTTCGATGCAATCGATTATCCACCCACTCCCCCGTGCTTCGAATTCATCGACTGATGATTTAACTTTAGATAAAACATTTTGAATATCATCATTTACATTTTCAAGTAAAAGAGTTCGCATACATTCACTTCGGAAGTAACTAGTGCAAGTTTCACTTTCTTCTGTCGTTACCATTCTGAAGAAATGAATTTTAACTACTACATACCATTTAATGGTTGTTCGTTCGAGAAGGTGATTTTCTAAGCGCTCATAGAGAGGTTGTTTATTAAACTCTAAAAATTGGGTTAAAAATCTTCGTGGTTTTCATCATCCGATGTTAAAGTTTCCGAAGTGGTTGTGTTTAAGCTCCTTACGGTAGTGCGGGGTGTGTTAGGACGTTTTTTCTTAGCCGGGGGAGGGTGGTTTGAAGTTGGTGGACGTTTCACTGGGGGTATTCTATTATGTATTTTAATGATATGTCGGTCGAGATTGTCTATAAAAAGTTTTATGACAAATTGAACAAATTTTATTCTTAATCGATGTGTGTATTTTTGCATGACGAACTAAGTTAAATTTGTTTGAAAATTGTTTATCGCAGTGATCACATGTAAAATTGTTCGTCTGAAAAAGAGAAAAAACAAAACAAAAAAATTAAAAACAGTTCATGATACCTTTAAAAGAAAAAAAATAAGAGGGGGTCTGAATTTTTGGTGAACATTTTTACGGGGGAATTCTATTATGCATTCTAGCGAGCTTAATTAATGTGTATATATTTACATAACTAACTAAGAGCTGAGATGAAAATTGTTTCTCACTTAAGAGAATTTAAATAAAATAAAACTAGCTGACATACAAAATGAATCAATTTCGAGAGAATGTAAATTATCTTACCATTTCAGCATCCATTTCCATATAAAAGGAGAGGGGCTTTCAACAGAAAACAAAATCACTTCCTTTTGTAAAAGAAAACAAAGAATATCAGCTCACTTATAATAATAATAATAACTCATAGAAAATAAAACCGAAAAAAATCTTTTACTAACCTCTTAGAACTTGGATGTGGTTTCGAATGAGATTGTTTCGCGTTGAAGCGAAAACTGAAGTGTTTCTCACGATGGTGATAATGGTTATTTTATATCAATAAAAAGAAGGTTTTTCAGTGAAAAAGTTACTCAACATGAATCATGTGATCACGAGAGGTGAGAAAACAGTCCAGAAAACAGTCGAGATTCTTTATCAGCAATCTGCTGAATCTAAAGTGCTTCTGACAGTGTTAGTCTGCATGAATCATTTTAAATTTTCTCTATAGTGCTTATTACTTCGGATATTTCAAATATCGAATTTTCTAATACATTAAATTGTCCCGCTTTCTACTAAATGTGATACGGTTTCAATTTATAAGAATCGAGACTTTCTGAGATATTCTGTAAGCACGCACGATCCTCCTCGATCAATATCAAGAGTCCAGTATCGGCTACAAAGATCGATGAACTTTTTCCGAATTCACAGTCAAATAGCTTTTCAGAAAAAAAGTCCCATGTGGTAACTGACATTGTAACGCCATCCATAGTTAGACGGGTTTGCGGTGTAAAAGTCCTGATATGAATTAGGGTTCCTTCGTCTCTGGATTGTACAACAGAGGCTCTCACACCTCCACCTAACTCTCATGCACCGAGCGTTTCATACATACGTTGTTATTGGACTCTTCTGAGAGGACTCCCTGCGGTGGCGGCTGCGCAAAACACACCTCCGGTGCGGCGGCTCTGGGCGGCTGGGCAAAATGCACCTCCCGTGCGGCGGCGGCTGTGAGTGGCTCAACGGTGTGTCCCTCAAGCGTGTACAGCTTTGCAGGCCCCCAATTAAATCTTTTGGGAGGGTTCTCATCCACTGTATATATATATATATGAATAAATCAATAATTTGAAAATCACATTATTTTTAAGAAACACATAGCATTGTTTGAGTTCAAATCAGAAAGATTTTCGTGTAAAGAAAACCAATACAAATAAATTACAAGTTTATATAAAATAACAATACACATGGATGATTTTGAATTTTTTTAAAATTCAGTTTGATGTTTAAAGTATGTGAAGCATATTTTTCATGAATAATATAAGATTAAAATCTCTGTCTCTCTCTCTCTCTCTTGCTATTATAAAGCTTAGAAGAAATAGTTTCCAACAGCTAAAATAAATTCACAACAAGTTAATGAATGAATGTTACTTACGAGATATAAAAAGATGGTTGTTTCCATCATCATCATCCATAAAGCAAGGAGAGCTGACGTTGGAATAATGAAAGTGGCAACTCGTGCGTTTTATACAAGTTCCCAATGATGATAACACAACCCTATCTGATAATGGCTGAATCATTGATGTTCAAACTCATGATTAGCATGATTTGTTCGAAAAGAAAAATAACACACATCGATTATGCACGTTTTCTTTCTGATTTGCAGTGTAAATCCAGAAGAGCCCTTATCTAATCATTAAGCATGCAGTGGGTTTAAGAATTAAATCGGAAAGCAACTTCCTCTAAGTTATTATTCCAGAAGACTTCTCATCTTAGTGTTTGTTTAAGAATGAAAATCGGTGTTCCAAAAAAGATTGTCTTAGGATTAAATTCGACTATCGTAGTGAGATTACTAAGCATAAGGATAATGTGTTTGTAAGTCATTATATCTTCTGAGTTAAAAAACATTTCTTAGATTTATATGAAAGATAATAAGATTAACATTTAACACTTTTAAGCTTAAGAAAATTAATTTAGCCCTTGAAAAGTTAAAATAAATATATATCTCTCTCTCTTTAATAATTTTTATTATTCCTGAAATTGCTCGAAAATAAAAAAAAAAATTCAACACCCTCCAAACTAAAATTTTAAATTTCTATTCAATGAGTGAGGACACAAAATTCTAATCAATAAAATATTTTTATTCCCAAGATCACTTTTTCAAAAAAAAAATTTTTTAAAAATCAACAATTCAATTGGGATCGAGATGATATTCCCCTGATTAACATATGAACACTAAATGTTAACAAAATATAAATAAAATTGAAAGTAATGAACAGTTTTTAAAACATGGTGAGAACTCGTGATAGTTTTAAAATTCTCATGGTTCTCTGCACATTCAGTCAGCAATTTTTATAATCATTATGTGAAACTCGACTCTTTAGAACAGATTTTGGAACACCTTTCGCAATCTGTTTTTCGAAAATCAAAGTTTTTATGCTATACATCTTTGCTTTTAAACCCACGAATTCAGATGCTATATCACCACATAACTCATCCTTCATTTTCCACAGAACTTTATTATTAAGGGAGCTGAACAGAAGATGATTTGGGGGAAAATTGGCAGTATCAAATAATTCTGCATGTTCCGAAATATCTTTATACACATCTTCTGTATGAATGTGATAGCAAAGTGAATCTGTATCTGTGAAAAGTAATTTTGTTCTATTATCATATGATTTTTTGATGAAATTATAGTGAAAATCGTACATTATAATTTTGGAGATATCGAGAATGAAGAAACCGACATAGATGGGTCTGTTGAGGAAAAGAGAAGTTTTTTGTCGTTAAATAGAAACGAGATCCTCATTGATTATCTGAAAGGATTCAATTGCTGGCGAAGCAACTAATTTTTTACCACGCTTTTCCTCGGTTACAAGATCAATATTCACTCGATTACGTAGATTCTCCATGGTTTTACCGAAAACAGCATTATTTAAAAGCTTAAATAGATCTTTTTCAAAGTTGGTAGTCGCCTTTTGACGTTGTTCTGTGTTCAAATCGATATAATTTTTGAGCCGTTCACTTTGCTGGAATTTTAAAATTCTATGTACCTTAGTCACTTTTAATCCGAGTTTCACATAAAATTTTAGATTTCGATAATGGATCACATATTTTTCCTTATTTCTTAGATTAGGAATTAATTTTACAGAGGGTTTACATTTTGACAAATTTTGTTGAGTGAGAATTTCCTTGGCATAGTTAGAGTATTCTGAATGGCTTACAGTAGTTTTTTCCAGGACCAGGGGATAACAGTTGTGTTGGTGGTGTAGTTCTGGAGGGTATTCCAGGTCGACTTCGAGGATGTAGCCTTCATCAGAATCATCAGGGGTGTTCAGAAAGTCAACAGGTTCTTGATTGCAGGAAAACTCGTATGTGGGGAGGTGTTGTAACATGGTCCATCTGAGAAAAAAAAGGTTCAGATATGTTATGAACAATCATATTATTTCAATTCTCTTTAATTATTTCACTTAAATTAAATCATGATCAATCATATTATTCCAATTACATTAACTTATCACATTATTCCAGTTCAATTAACTTTAATTATTTAGAGAAATATATTATGATCAATGATATTATTTCAATTACATTAACTTTCATTATAATCAATCACATCATTTCAATTAACTTTAATTATTTCAGTTAAATTAACTTTAATTATTTCAGTTATATTAACTTTAATTATTTAGAGAAATACATTATGAGTAATGATATTATTTCAGTTAAGTTTTATTTTATATAGAGAAATATATTGTAGACAATCACATTATTTCAGTTAAATTATATCATAATAAATCATATTATTTCAATTCGGTTTTATTATTTAGAGAAACATATTCTAAACAATCACTTTAACTTTAATTGTATAAAAAGTCTTACCCGTATAAGTTGTTGGTGTCCCAGTACATGATGAACGAATTCGGGCTAGTGGGATCATAATTGGGGAGATGAGGGTTATTGGTAGAAGCGAAGCGATGGGAGATCATGGCTACACTTCCGCGAATGCCTTTTTCCGCGAAGAGGTGCATATCGATGTCGGTTGGAAGCTCCAACTTGACATCGGTCATCCTAAGACAAGCTTGCCAGGCTAATCCAGCTGCTGTATACACATGGGAGGGATCGATCTTGTAGAATCGAAGACACAATTTTCTGAAATTCTGGAATACATCCACTAGAAAGAGTACATCACTGGTTACGTAGAGATTATGTAAGCCACCGAGAGTTTGTAGATTGAATATGTTCCAGATCTTTTGAGCATAGTGATAATCGTCGTCTGAAACTGATTCATTTGTGAGGCTATTGAAGAAGGCCGATTGAGGTGGGAGAGAGGTTTCAGTGAATTTCGAAAATGAATCGAAATAATCATAAGGATAACATCCTTTTCTTCTCGTGAATTCTGCCTTGGTCTTGAAAAAGGTATTGGATAGATTAAGTTGATGATTTTGTAAATTTTGGACCAGTTTTTCTAGGGACGCGTTTAAAAATTAAAGAGAGTCGATGAAGCATAAAGATCCGAATGAAAAGGAGATAAATTTCTCCGTGTTTTGAGGAATGCAGTTAATTCTTCTCTGTTTAAATGCCCCAATACCGTGCATGATCTGATGTGAATCATATTTCTTGAGGTTATGCATGATGATGGGGATATGAGTGGCTATTTGAAAATTTAAATTACACGAATTGTGGGCAGCCCCGTGGTAGACACCTGTGAGATAGTCGTGATCTCGAACTTGATCCCTCCTCAAAGGTTGTTCGCAGATCGAGCAGTTGATAGCTGTTTTGAACTTCTGATGACTAATTTTTTCCTAATATTTAACATTAGAAGAAATTTATAGTCATCTACGAATTTCAAAGTTGCTTCTACTTTTGCACTGTAGCAAACTCATAAACTGATATGATGAAATAAAACTATTTTGAATGCACATGTATAAGATTTTATGTTTAAAATAAAGAAGAATACCAATCCAAAAATAGAGTTGTTAAGTTGTCAGATGAAGCCAATAATGTAGCACAGACACTTCAAATTTCATGAGTTTTTTTTTAAACCAAATAATCTCTTCAAGTTTTCTTAGGTAGACAAATCCGATACAATTTAATAAACTAAGCACATTTAGGAAAGTTCAATAATTATAAAACAAAGAAGTTATATAAAAATGTACTATAAAATAATCTAAACACAATATGAAAAATGTTAAAGATGCATGTATATCTTGAATTATATATCAAGCCACTTCAAGAAAATCAATTACAACTGTGGTGCAATCAAATACATGCCGTCACAGATGGAAAAGATCATCTTGTTGGCCAGATTTAAGCCAAAGCGCTGTCTTCTGTCTCCACAATGTACCTTCAAGTGTCGAAAGCAGGTTCAGAAATATGAAATGGATACACATTTTTATGTTGAATATAAGGCATTTGGAAAATGCAGTTTTCTTCATTCACAGAAAACAGATTTGCTTCGTCATACTAAAAATTTATATGTAACTTTACAGTGAATATAAATTATTAATGCATGCTAAAAATAACATGCATTAATAATAAATTGCATGCATTATAATAACATGCAATATTATAACATTATAATACATAACATGCATTAATAATAAATTATTAATACATGCTAAAAGCATATGTAACTAACTGTAAACATAACTAACTAACTAAAACATATGTAACTACTAACTAAATTTTTATTGGTTTTCATACTTAATATAATAAAAATATCAGTAATTTCCAAATACTATTATTATCATCTCGATTTCAGAAGATCCATTATTATCAGAAATAAATTTTTCATGAAATAAACATTTAAATATTTTCATATTGTAAAAATACTTTATATATATAAACGAACAGTTTTTACAAGTTACAAATAGTAGGTAAACTACAAGTTAAAAATAGTAGATACCAAAAAAACAAAACAGATGATACATCATGATAATAATAAATAGTAAATGAAACAATAATATAAATAGAATACAAATCAGATTAAGGGGGGGAAAGCCAAGGACACTTTGCTAAAAAATACTACATATAAAATTAATACACTGTGAAATTACTAATTGTAATATACAAATTAGGGTAAATGTGGAGTTTACGGTACCCAACAAAGTAAGTGGGTACCATAAACTCCGCATTAACCCAAATTAGGTTTCAAATTATTATATTCAACCATATTGGAGAACAACCTTTAGAAAAGAAAATTAAAGTTTGCTCATACAAAAATACTAGCTATGAGGAACCAGGACTCCAAACAGAGAATTAAATAAAAAAAAAAGTAAAATATACGAATAATGAATAATAAAGCATAATACGAATAAGTAAATAAGAATAAAGCAATACGAATAAAATACTCAGATCAATTAACTAAATACCAAACACATATAAAACTGAATAAGGCAAAATTAAACTGAGGACACTTTACAAAAATACACTACATCAAAAAATTATATCTCCCATACATATAAATGATAAGAAAACAGAATAAAAACTAATCAAATTTACTGATCATCAAATAGCAATATCTAAGAATTAAATGCACCTTTTTAACATAATTACAATAACAATTAATAGAAACTATCCAGCAAAAAAATAAGTACAAATGACAACATCCAGAAGAAAAAAAAATCATTGCTAGAAATTTTCATTGGGATGAATAAAAGTATTCATTTTTAGAAACAACTATTTAACATTAATTAAAGGGTTATGGAAGTTACACAACATGCAAGTAATTAAAAAATAGAATTTATATTGTGTAGGGGATAGGTCTCTCAAAATATTTGTATATTTTGATTTGGGATATAGTCCTTTCTACAGTGGCGGATTTTGACAATATGAGGCCCAAGGCGCAAAATTATTTTGAGGCCCCCTCCAAAAAAACTGTATGGATGATACAAATATGTAACGTAAAATAACTTACTTATGCTTTTAATTCTAGCTCTATGGTATCTTCGTTATTCAATTTGAAGTATTGTTGTTTATCTTATTTTTGACATTTATTTCCCTCATTTTTACAAAGCATATATTTTACTCTTGGCCAATTATATATGCTATATCATTTTTCATAATGCTATATGTAAGGTTGTCATAATTTCCAGGTATTGATGCGGGACGTTGAAGTTCTAAATAAATAAAACATGAAAAAAGTATGTAGTTAATGGTTTATTTTACTCTGATAAGAGATCAATAAAATATAATCAATCTAGAATAATAAAAGAGATGCATGGTTAATGCTTTTTAACCCATTCATATTTTAAAGTTGATTTTAATTTCTTAATTATAACATTTTCTCCTTTCACATAATTATAAAATTGGGCTCAAATCTTTTTAAAATCATAATGACAAATCAAAATTGCTTGTGTTGTCTCCTCTGACAACCAGTTTCTTTCGTCCGACCATTGAGTTGACACGAGGGAAAATATTCTTACCACATTTGCATTGTGGGCTGGAATGGCAAATACGTATTCGGATAGCTTTTTCAGACATGACTTCTCATCAATATACTTTGTATCTGCAAAAAACTTCATCCATTTCTCTTGCATACTCAATTTCATAATTGCTTTGCAGTTTCGGTTGGTATTATTTTTCTCTAAATAATCTTGTAGATATACAATCTGGTTGAATAGAATTTCAGTGTTGCTAATATCGATTTTTTTACCTATAAATGTGAGATAGTACGTTCTATTTCTTCCCGGAAGAGTTTAGGGAGAAAACGGGACAAAGTAATATGTGACTGAGTAGTGAAATATGGTGACAGTCTCGTATGTATGGGACGTATAGAAACCTTAATTATATGTATATATAAAATAGATAAAGAAATTAAAATACTTTTGCATCCCTTTATCTTTTTTAATTTTACTCTAAACAGAAATGTTTTCCGTTTGCTAATATAAAATATTTAAGTAGCAGTGTTTGTTTCGGTTTTTGTATCTATCTAGATGGGTTAGACACAACAGTGTCCAAACATTCAAATTTTATAATAAATAGGAACAAAATTTCAAAATTGTTTTTAACAAATATTTTTTTTTTCTTTTCTTACGTTTAATAAAGAAAACTTATTCAGTCAAAAAGGAGAAATGAGCTCATAAATCACCAACTTATAGTTATGAACTATAAAAAATTTTACCATAAACTGAGAACCATTTTATATTTATTCTAAATTTCGAGCTCGAATAAACAGTGCCAACTCTTTTGCCCTAAAGACAGAATGGAATAATCTAATAACAATACAGGCAAATAATAAAATTATCCCTCCGAAATTTTTTCTAAAAAAACAGCATTTTGAGATGAATTAAGATAATTTTTTTAAGAAAATATGTTATCTAATTTAAGCTCTACAAAGTAAATCGTTTTCATAATTCCTTTTTTCTAAAAAGTTATCTCGTTAAAAAATTAAAATGTGAAAATGAAGCAATGACTTTCAAATATAATATAACTAATCAAAAGTATAAGTGGGTTGCAGAATAATGTGAACACTTTTGAATTTGCACGTTTTTTCAAATATCTCCCGAAAAGCTGAAAGGATTTTCCTAGAACTTCGACCATGCAAAGAAGATGTGGAAAATATTTTTTCGAGTTTAACCTATGGTCTGCCTCATCACAAGAGAGCGCTCTCGACTGTATGAGAATTAATCTCGAACTATGGTTGGGAGCGTCGGTTTTGTATTGTTTGAGTAGACTTAAAGAAATGTAGTTCGTTTTCAGGTCGATTTGACGGCCATCGTTATTTATAGATGTTTTTTTTATTAAATGTTATTTTTAAATGCAACTGTGTAGTTTTTACGAGTGTCAGTGTCGTTCCTAGAACCGTTAGATTTAGTTTAGCTTCGGTAGTTTTTATTTCAGAAGAGGTTTCAACTCACAGTTTAAAGGGAAGATTCGGTCGATGGCATTTAGGGGAATGACCAGAAATTGATAAAGAAAATTATTTTCTGATAATGAGTTGCAACTTTCACCAATGGTTTCGCTTGATAAGCGCAATATTTACATGCATTTTTTGTTTAAAAAAAAGCACTTATATTCAGGAAGTTATAAAGATTTTCTTAAAAAATCCTACATTTTCCCCCCAGTGTTTTGCTTATAACATACAGAGTTTGCAGCCAATTATTATTATCATACAAGCCTTCTGTAATAAATTATTTATTTAAAATTTATTACAGAATTCATGTCAATATGTTAGTGAAGTAGTGTAATAAAATTTGCTGGAAATACTTTGAATATTAGAGGAAATATGAGTATTTGTAGTAAATAATTTTTTACTGCGCATGTGCGAAACGTAGCCTAATTTTTCTTTCATAACTTCAAAGCCAGATATATAGGGCAGCTTATATAAAAATTCCAAATGAATATCGTTAAGATTCAGGAAGATATCTGCATTGCAGCGATATGAATTTTATTTGCACTCTAAGAGAAGCCAAATGATAAGGTTTTTCTACAAATGATATTTTTTAAAAATTCGAATCTTCGAATAGTTGTCGACGAACTGCAATCTAAGTAATTTATTTAATTTATAAGTATACATGGGTATTCAGGATATTCAACTTTCATAAAATTTAATATTACTGTTAGAATCGATTTAATCTCTATACAAGCTATTTTGAAGTTACAAATATTAAGACAAACTGAAATAACAAAATATTTAAATGTGGATCACATTCAGGAGAGTTGGTGTTAGTATCTTGCATATAAAAAAAATGCAAAATCTTAATTTAGTAAGCAATTTTTTAAAAAATGGTAAAAAAAAAAATGACACCTTTTTTGAAAAATCTAAATACTGTAGCACCAAGTTTGCCAGGACTGTTGAGTCAGACAGCTAACTGCAAAACAAATTGGATCACACTGAATCTGCAAGCGAATTTGAAAACATGAAAAAAAAATCATAAGAATGACGTCCTGAAATTTAAGCGATACTTAATTTTAATTCAATTTCAGTACTCGGTTCTTAATATTAAATAAAAGCCATAAATTAAATTACCTTGATAATAATGCAAGAACAAAAGTATTACGATGTATCTGGCCCCAAAAGTTTAGGGGCCCCTAAGCAGTTAGTTACCTACTTTGCCCTGCGCATCTCTACACCTGTGAAATCAATTTACAGACCATCGCGTCTTGGGTACAATGGACGTCTCATCAAAGAAATGTCGTCTTCTGCATATCTCGTTTCCTATAGAGTACATTCCTGGGTGACTAGGAGGTTAATCTATCAATAATAATACACATTATTCACACTAGGACTTCATTCCCCCCTCCCAACGTTTCGTTTGGCTATTTTCATTCACTCATTAATTTTTTTAAAGCAAAGAGGGAGAAACTTTTCAATGAGGAGA